>JACMIF010000234.1:25305-49643 GCA_014805445.1 Diplogasteroides magnus | reverse complement strand
CAACCCTTTTACTCCCGTTGACAGAAGGCGGACACAAAGGTCCGACCTTCTAACAGTGATTGCACTCACGCGAAGTTGACTTGAGTTGGGCAATCAAGGCTCTTAAGTTGGCTCGAAAAAAGGTCCGCCGACCTGATTTTCAGTTGTCCGATCTAGCCGATGGGATGCTAGATGAAGTCTACACACCAATCAGGTGGTTCAGACTAGTTGACTGGTAGATACCGGGGTTCTTGAAAAAGGTACCGATGTACCAATGTTGGGGCCGAATCCCCTGGACTGGTGTGGGTAGACTTCAGTAGACACTGGGTTCAATAGATAGTTTATTGTAGAGAGAGAATAGAAGACGGACGATAGAATAGAATGAGAGTGATGCGTCATGAGACGCTCGTCCCTTTTATAGTGACATATTGTTGTGTCTATGGGGAAAAGGTGGGAAGAAGAGAAGGGGTGAAGACCCATCAACTTCTTATTATTTTTATACGATTTTTGAATGAAATTTATTACGATTATCGATGATTTTATGTGACAAGAAAGAATGAAACGATGTTTTACATAGATTCCTGTTAGGGTTTCTAAGTCTGGAGTAGAGTGCATTCGTCTGTTGTCTGATTCCCGAGGAGCGGTTGTCTCATTCATGCAACAGACAACCGCTCCTCGTGAATCAGACAAAAGAATGCACTCTACTCCCGATTTAGAAACCCTAATTCCTGTATGGAATGAATCCATCTTTCACTCCATCTCTCACAAAACAAAATGCGGTTAGAAATGAAAAGGCCTTTATCTAAGGGGGCATAAAATAGTGAATACAAATAGAAGATTCAATAGACGACGCAGGCCTTGGGGACACGGATAGTGTCGACGAAGGTGTTGGGAGGTGGTCGATGGAAAGAACATCACGACGGGCATCACGCATCAGACAACGATACTCGTCCTTCCAATATTCATTTGCATAATTCATATGAGGTCTTGGTAGAGTGAATCCCAAAGTTCATCCCATAAGATTCTTATCACATTTTACACTACAAGGAAGAAGTTGAGGATTGATCGATGGAAGACTTGACTCTTTGTCTCATTCATGACATGAATCGATATATTCTGCACAGATACACACTTCACAACACTTCATCCTCCGAATCCAACGTAGTAGGGGTAGCGAGGGTAGTACAGACGGCGATGCATCCTGTACGGACGGTATATACCGTAATCTGAAATATGACGAGTCAGATTGTTGGGTCATATGATGGGTCAAACTGACATCCCCACTGTGCATTTGCCACTCCGATGTAAACCATCGCAATGACGAGTAGGACAAGAAGCAGCTTCAACATATTCTGAAGAAATTGCGGTGAATAAAAAAGATTGAATGGGGAAGTGAAAGAGAAGAAGGAGGGAAAGTATTGAGTGACCATTGAAAGTGAGTGTTCTTGGGTGTTCTTTCGCGCTTTCAATTTATAGACTTGAGTAGGAAATACAGTAAAGATTGGACTGTGATCTTAGATGAGTTAGAGAGTGAATGAAATGAATAGACAAGGACAACGAATAAGACAATATCCTCTTTTAATCATTCTCTGTTGAGTGAATGTGATGTATATGCATGAATCTTCTCTTCTTCCTCACTCCTTCAATACAACCTAATTGGATGAAATGATTTCATTTTTCCACTGATCTACGCCAAAATCGCGGAGCATGTGACTAGGCATAAATTAATAAGTATTTGTCGTAGTGCTGCAGATGATGCAGAATAGAAGCAAAGAAGGGAAAATTCGAAAAAAAATGCTTTTCTCATTAGTCTATACTGAACTGTTGTTTATCGAAAATGGAAAACAATGGTTTTGATGGAAATAGACGAATGATAAATGTTTTTGTCCATTTGCAAGCCCTACTGTCCCATTTCGTTCATCAAATCCTCCCTTCAGGTCAAACGCGACCCCATATCTTCTGGATATCGTCGTCGTCTTCGTCTACACTAATTATACCAATAAGTGTTCATTCTGTATGAGTATCCATTCTGTCTGTACAGTCAATGATAGTACACGAATATTCATTGACTCTTGTCAATATGGAGATGTTAGACATAAAGTCGTATATTTGGGACACAAATGCTTTCATCTTCTCCGATGTTGGTGTATCCTGACGTACCGTACCCTGTCACCTGGAGACTAAATAGGAGATGATGAATGAAAGCGAGCGAGGTCGAAGAGATTGAAATGACGACATCAACATCTCCATGATATCCAACTGAATGTTTTCGTTGAGATGAAATGTCTGAAGATGAGAAAAGGAAAGTTAGTCGAATGAAGCACTGAATGTCTACATTGAGACATTCCATCAAGAAGAATTGATATTCTTTCTGTCTGTCATCTTCGTACATTTATGGAGAATGTACAGGAATTATATTCTCCGGATACCATATATCTAGGTTGCAAGCTTCATTAGAGATATCAGCCAGCTATGTTCTCAACATAATATAATTGATTGTGAGCAAAGATTGAAGGAAATACGTGCTTTCATCTTCAGTGAGGGGAACATTGAGAACCTTTTCATATGTTCTAGATACATAGATACATTCGGAAAATAAACCTTCAGTGATCTGTAGCTTGAAAATTAGAATCTTTGTTAGTTAGTTAGTTTATTATTTTGTTAGTTGTTAGTTAGTTAGTTAGTTTAGTTCATTCGGAGTAAAGATTGCAGAAGGATTGCCATCAGTACAATAGGTACCTAGAACGTTCTCAAAGAGAAGGTATGGAAAAGAATAATGAAAATCTGCAAATGATTGCATGTTCTTTATTCATTCTTGACTCATCGTGCAAACAACTCTTGATAACTCTTCTTTCTGTCAATCAAACGATACCATATCATATGGTCCATATGACATCATTTACGAACTCCAGTGTATTTCACGGTGATTCTCCATCATACTTTATCCTTTTTTCAGTCTAGGAATAATACAAGAGAGAGTGGGTGCATACACGCTATGTGAATTGAAGAAAGAATGAATGCGCGAGGACTCAAAACCGGACCTGATTCCCATCATCTGATGATTCCCTTTACACAACACGGGAATCAGAAAGGGAACGGCTTTGAAAGCATA
Source organism: Diplogasteroides magnus (assembly GCA_014805445.1). NCBI lineage: Eukaryota > Metazoa > Nematoda > Chromadorea > Rhabditida > Diplogasteroididae > Diplogasteroides > Diplogasteroides magnus. The sequence goes on along the minus strand of JACMIF010000234.1, from coordinate 46,552 downwards.
TACCGGAATTTGGGAAAGTAAAGGTGACAATGAGGGATACGGTAGGGGGATGTGTACTAGTAGAAGGAACCTTGAGTCGTGAAGGGATACGGGAACAGAAGACTGAGTCGTCTCATCTGTTAATCACTCGAGTGTATGGAAGCTGTTGGAGGAACACGAAAGAGAGAATGAATACAACACATATTACATCGTTCTCTGTCAAGAAGAAAAGACCTCTCGGGATTGGAAAAGTGAATCTACACACAAGAATTCGAATAGAAAAGACATGGACGTGTACGAAGAGATCGAAATGTGGAAGAAGAACAAAGAGAATGTCTTGGGAATCAAACAACATTTGCAATGGGAAATCACTGAGGATTCTACAACACTATACTCTTCCTTTCAATATGTACAATCTTGCAATGTTTAGTGCGCAGAGGTGGCTGTCGATGATGCATTGGACCCGGTTGTCGTTGTGCTCGCGGGAGAGTTCTGACCCGTCTGAATAACAATCGATAAATGAAGGTTACGGTATCGTCAATGCGTGGGCGGACGCGTTGCGTACCTTGGGAGAAATGCCAACCTGATTGGCAGTACTGGTTGCGGCTGCGGTAGCGACAGCATTTTGTACGGGAGGCATACCCGTGCTCAGACCCATAGCGTCACGTTGCCTGAAAAGATACAGTATGTATAATGTCCTGACTAGACTTTGTGAAGTTATGGTTAGGTTACAGTAACCCTAATATAGCTGTAAGAGTGGCTCACTTCTTGAATTCCTCAAATTCGGATCCGAGGATGGTTGAGATTTCTCCTGCCATGAATGCCCATGGTTGGACGATTCCAACTCCCACGAGAGGACATTTCTCACGGGAAGGACAGTACATTTCCTGCAGAGTACGGTGCTTAAAATACAGAACATTACATATCTGCTAATCGATGCAATCGATAGAGTCTCTCTAAGACAGTAATAGTAACTCCTACCTGACTGGCCGCTTGTTGTTTGATACTTTCCCTTGAACATGGGAAACAGAACTTGTGTGCCATAACAGATGGACATTGGACAAAATGAGTGTCCTCTAGTCTTTCTTGACAAAGAGTACATCGGAGGGGACGATCCATTCCTCCGCCACTCAAAATACACTATCATTTAATGTCCTTTTTGGCTTTTGCTAGACTGATTCCGCTTTCAATCCCCATATGGATCAATGTAAAAGGTAAAGGAACGAGATTGAATTGTATTGAAGGAGTAGTCCCTTCATCAAAAGTGCATATCTATTCGACTGTAGCAATTCATGAGTTCTTCCAACACAAATTCGTCCTTGGCGAGAACAAGAAGAAACTCGATTTTAGTCGTGACCGTCAACTTTTTGCACGTGTGTGATGCGCTTTTTGTTCGTCGTTTTTGCCGCGCATGGTGGCCATTTGACAATCAGACAAGAACACTTTTTACCACTGACTCTAATGGGAAAATGAGGAAATGACTACTTCTTTCATCCAAAGAACTTCTCTTCATGGCAATGGAGACACGACAATAACACACCTTTGAGCGGCCGCATATCGTTTCCTCGCAGCGTTATCTGGGCTATGCGTTGATGTAGGAGATACAGACGTCGTTTGGGCATCTCCTGAAAATCATATCTTTATTGTTTTGAAGAAGATTCTCCTGTTAGACTGAACGATCCCTGGAAATCGAATCTCGATTATCCTTAGTAGGAATACCCCTTGTGCATCGGAATATGACTAATGTATCCCTTTATATGTGTCTAATGATTCTTCCACGTACGCTTCTTTCCATCTGGTGACCCGTATTGTTTGTGTTGAGTGAGATTCCAAGAACGAACAAACAGAGAAAAGTGCTCGGATTCTATCCAGAGGAACTCTATTTGCATCGCTGACAATGATAGATCGAATACCTATGAGAGACACAGTACAGTCAACAGCTTATCAACGAACCGGTATTGGATATTTGTGTTGGTGACTTGCGTATTACTGCGAATAGAATACTCTCGACTGATGGAGCGTTACAAGTTAATGATCGCGTGATACGTTCCCCAAAACCCAAAAAAATGAAGCCGAAGACTAATGCACAAATTCGCTATCAGTCCCCAAAAGTGAATTTGTGCACGGTGTTAATCCCTGGTGTTTTGGATTGTCCGATGGTCATAACCCGTTAATCCCTTCCCTTCCATGATGATCCCTCTTCTGAATTGGAAGGGTAAATCGCTTCTGCCGATTGCTCTAAAACATTCCCCGTGCCATGCACCATACATGGTACTGTCCCACTCTCTGTCTCCTCTCCCTCTATTCGAGACATACACTCAACCGGTTTTTTCATCGAAGTACCCATCGAAATCGGGAAGGGTAAAGGTGAGGGAAGGATAGACGAGAGAGGAAAGGGATGGGAGAAACCGGCCCCTACGGGAATGAGAGGGGCAATTGCGCAATGGGGGGGAGAGAACCTATGGAGAGGGTCACGCATTGTTGTCAATGGTCAAGGATAAGCACATATTGGAAAGTACGAGATGGTTGAAGTTGGACAAAAACATGCTAATAAGAAGAGAATGAACTGACCTCTCTGAACCTTCCCACACACATCTGGTTTGACATCATCATCATGTTCTCTCTTTCTTGCCATTGCAGCTGCGACTGCAGCAACATTTGGAGGAGGAAGACCGGGCAGCATTCCTACAATCAATGTCAGTACAGTCTATCCACAATCAGGATCACATCAAAATGAAATACTCACCTGGAAAGGCAGTCAATGGTGCACTAGCTGCAATGGATGCTGCTGCTTGCGACGATCGAAGTTGCAGCATGGCCAGTTCGTCCAGAGAGATTCCAGGATGGATCTGGTGAGGGGCTGTGGGAGGACCTCCAGCTCTGCTCAACAACATGTGCTGCTGTCTCAGCACCTCGGACAACTGCAACCATTGAATGTTACCCTGTAGATGAATAGTGCGTATACCTGTGTAAGTGTAGGTGTACTTGGTGTGAGAAGTGCATTTGTATTCAAGTGTTGTCCATTGACTCGAGGGGGAGAATGACGTCCAACCATCGATGGATGAGACTCTTTCTGCAATTGATCACATGATATGGATGCCCCACAAATAGGTAAATATTTCGTGAATCATTCACAGGAATGACTGTACATTCACGAGTTTCGCCTGTTCAACGGCAAATATTATGAATCACCAAGATGCAATTGCAATCATTCCATATTTTCGTGTGCATTCTTTTCTTCTCAGTGACGTAGCCCTTTTTGGTTTTTCTCTCTCGGGTCATTCGAACCCTTTGCCTTCCCCTTATCATCCCTCTAAGAGTCACTTGCTTGTGCTCTATCTGCATCCCTGACATAGTGACAGTCTAAGGACGCTCTGTCCTCTTCTCAACTCTCCATTCTTTTCTTGTCCACAACAGATAACGAAGTCCAAGGTACAGATAGACCGAGTACAACGGGCCCCAATCGAATCGACCAGAGGATCAACTCGTTTTCTCTCTTCGTCACGCCATATTCTCTTATCTCCTCAACACCTTCAAGTCCCCTTAAGCCGGGGGCACAGTTCAAGAGGGCTGCTACGGAGGTAATGAGGGGGCTGCTACACAGTGTGGCCGAACTGTCTTGTACATACCACGTGATGTCGGCCATTGACGATCTCGTGTTGGGATGTGGGGAATCCGTGTAGTCGTTTCTGTTGTCTTGCTGTCTCCAGAACAGATTCGATCCTATCGGCTCCTTCGTAGTTGACACATCCCCTACAGACGGGCTCCCCGTAGTCGTGACACATTGCCCATGGCCATCTGAAGGAGATTGATGACGGATGGACTGAGTGGAATGGTTCACCTGGGTAGATCACATAGGTAACAGTGTTGTCTAGCGGAGTTGAGTTGCTTGGCGGCAGCGGCATTTCCGTTCGCCGCCAGCATGATTCCTGCAAAGAAAGTCGTGTTATTGAGTACGGTACAAGACTTGTTGATGGTCGAATTGTTGACAGGAATACAAGAAGATTGTATCCTTGAGGGATTGTATGACCAATACGATGACACATAACTACGAACACAAAAAGGATACGAATCCAATACAACTAATTGTTCAGTCATGAATACGTGTCAAAAGGCAACACATTCTTGTCTGTTCAATCGCAGAAGTTCATATTTACGGACGCAGTGGTCAGTACTAAATATTGAGAATTCGTAGTGTCGTCTGATTGGAATGGTATTTGTAGTGGAAAGAGAACGGAAACTACGACTGCCATCAATGGGAATTGGTCAAAAATACCCACGATAGCCAGCCAATATTATGATTCCTGGGCAGGGAAATGTGATTCCTAAAGAACTACAGCTCATTCAAATCAAAGCAGAACCTTGGTTATTAGGAGAGGAGGGCGCTTGGTCGTCCATCAAATCAATCAGCATTCCGACTGATCAGGCCCCATCTATCAGAGGGGGAGAGTGACAGAGCAATGATGAGGACAGAGACGCAGAGTGTCTTTGAAACTCTTTGGCTGATAAAATAGCAGCGCGTTGAGAGGAAGAGAGAGCAAGTGCGAGAATGGCCTGATAAACGGGGAGCGCGCATACAAAACCAGTTTGCAACACACATAACAGAACATTTGGAGTAAATGAGTACTGGATAGAGAGAAGGAATGGGCAATATCACAACATCACGTGTCATGTATTCCAAGTTCATTTCCCCTTTCAATGCCCCTCCCTCTCACGTCCAAAGTACAATTCCTTCTGATAACACGATGGGCATCTTTGGCGCACATCCATGCACACATGACACTATGATCCTATCCTACCACTCCAACCAATCAACTACAATTGACTGCCAAACTTCCATAGTTCACTAATAATCACGAGGTAATACATGTATAGTAAGTAGTAGTAAGTATACCTGGATTTGTTGGGACACGAATGATTGGTTGACCGTCTGAGAGTGGGGAGTGTAGAGGGAATGAGGAGGGGGAGGATGACCCTGAAGGGTTAGCAGTAGAGGTCACTATACACCGGTTTTGCACATAGAAACAGCACACGAGACGAGAATGAAAAGAGATTGAAAGAAGGGGGGAGGATCTGTCCATCTAGCTACTAGCCACTAGACGAGGTCATTCTGTCTCTTCTCTCACATGTACAACCATCTGGTGGAAACCTTTGATGGGAGGAGCATTCCAATTCATTTTGGATGGACGATAACAAGTATCCAGTTCTTGAGAAGTGGAAACGGGAAGTGCCAATATTTACGGGTCGAATGAGTGAATGACAAGAGTGAGGAGCACAATCCTGGAGGAGCAAAGTTTAGAAGGGAAAAGATAGAGAATGGAGAAGAAAGAAGGGAAGAGACAGCTCATGGATGGAGAATCATGACTAATCAACCAAAGGCATACATATATATGACTATACCCATCCATTGACTCATATTGGTTCCGTAAAGTGGACCACAGTTAGCCCCTTCACTCTTTCCCTTTTTACAAGTCACGGGAACTTTGGCGCTGTGATAACGGGTTCACGACTTTTGATCACTCAATACTGCAATGTTATCGGGTGAAGGAGGAGTGAAATGAAATGAGCTCACGAATCCCATGATAGAGAGGAAATGATGCTTACATGGATGGACACTTCCGACATACATGTAAGTCCATGGGAAAACTCTTCTAATCTTTTCTGGGGCGCCTAGACAGTAGTGGAATGAGTGAGAGAGTTCTCTTCAAATGTACTTTTCCCCATGGCAACGCATAGTTTGCAGAGTGTATGTCCTTCTTGAATTAACCTTTCCTCTGTTGACCAACCGGGACAAAAAAGACGTGTACACGCACAAGGAAGTCTTCTAAAGAGGGAATGTACAACAATTCAGACTAACGACTCTTTTCAACCCTCAGGGCACAAAAGTCTTCAGAATGACAGCTGCTCCTTTTATAGTTAGCATACGAGAGTCAGGTGAGATCGCGTCATTATTGCTATCAAAAGATGTTACATAAGGGAGATAATCCAAACAACCATCGTGACGCAAATGAAGAGGTAAAAGGTCTTTCTCGTAATCCGATGCACAGGAAATGACGGAATTGCATAATGATACAAGTAAAGAGGGTTGTATTGTTATCCAGAAGAGTCTTGCACGTATTCATACTACATACTTATTGTTAGATTCCCCCAAAGGGAACCAGACTGTTGTAATGCAGAGATGAAGAGTGTTCCACAATAGACAAGTTCGAGAGTGTCGAGGCATATGGAGTGATTACGATGTTACACAACGAGAGTTGTATGAGTATGGAGAACCTGTTATCTCCCCTTCTAGTGCACTCTGCCAATGCAACTGTCATAATGGTGATGTCTATAGAGTGGAGTCCGCAGAGGGACAGGTCGTACTCTGCAAATGGTGCACGAGCTTACACGTAGTACATGATAAGAGATTGATATGAATGAGTGATATGAACTGAGAGTGAAAGGGAATCTATTCACAGACTGAATACAACGACACGTTTCGAGTGAGGGAGACTCTCGCAACACAGTAAAGTTCAAATAGACAGAGGAGAGAGGAGATGGAAGGGGGAGGAGAGGGAAGAGATACGAAGAGGACAATCTATCAGTGTTTGAGCACACTTTGGTGCCACAAATAAACGAGTACGAAATTAGACGTCGATACCAGTTACTCTTCTGAAATCCAGACGAAGGTGAAGATGAAAGGCAAAGAGGCACACTCTAACAACTAGAATAGAGACAAGTTTAGAGGGAGATGACCTCGTTTAACATTCACAAAGAGAGAATGTTGTAATGAAGAGGAAGGCGCCAAGGATGGAAGAGATATGTGAAAGAAGAGAACTGGTAAAAGACAGACGGGAAGAAGGAAGGAAGGGTTCCTCTGTCTGGTCAATGATCAACCATCACAATCACTATCAATGTACAGAAGAGTCCTGCAGTTGTTCAGAATAAGTGAGATTGAGTGAACGGGAAGTGAAAGGAACAATGAAAACTGGTGAAGATGACACGGGAAAAGAGGACACGAATGGACCGGATTGAAGAATCGATGAAAGGGAAGAACAACATTCAATTGTACTATATCCACTCATTACTTTTCTCATTCGGGATATTAGTATAGGACAAAAAGAGAAAGGGAAGAGAACTCATTCCCCCTTTGGGAAGGAAAAGGTCAGAGAAGGGAACGAAACCGAGAGTGCATGGCCTTGATCATCATGGCAAAACCGTTTGTTCCCTCAACAAAAGTATTCTTCTTCGTTGCATATCGCCCTGTTGTGTGTTGTGATAGAAGAGACTGGATGGAATGAGGTGTACGGCCTGGTTTCGCTTCTTCATCCCAGTCTGGTTTTCTTCTCTTGTACACTTCTGGTTCTGCCAATGGAGGGACACCTACCCGGTTGGCACTACCAAAAGGGACCTTGGACTGCACTTTGTAGTGCCAGTCGGTACCGGTACTTCCAACCTTTGAATGAACCTTTTCCCGGCAAATGACAAGGTCACACACAAACCTGCTGCAAGTGCGACAAGTCATGAACATGCGACCAATGATCGGATACAGTATACCTACACGATCAAACAGGAGATGAGGGTATCCCGAACGGAAATGGGGGCCACCCTCCCTGAGGGCGTGTTTCGGAACTTGTTCGTGTCTTGCCTGTTTTTTTCACCTCCTATAGAGAGAGAGAGTGAAGGGTGATGGAGGTCGTGACCCTTTCCCTTGGTTGTACGCAATGGTACGAAGGTTTGGCGCTCTCTTCCTCTTTCATACACTCAAAGCGCGCTTTGCCTGTCATCTCTTCCCTTCTCTATCCAACACAAGACCGGTTCGTTTTTGCGCAATGCTGACCCCGGTCTGGGCAGAGGGGGGAAATCCTTTGCCATTCACTATGTTCCAATTCACAATATTCGGGTAGAGAACTTCAAAACAAAAGAACGAAAGATTCGCTCAATGTATCACGCGCAAAGGGGAACAAGTTTGTATTGGAATGATGAGTTGAGTCGAGAAAAGAGTTGCCAAAATAAGAAGAAGAAGAGGGGAATCAAACCTGATTCCATCTACCCACATTTTTTCTTTTCCTCTTGCGGTTCTCACATATCAATCACTGACTGGTCGAAGAAACAAAAACAGTCACAAAGTACTCATATATGAGCAAAACTACTAGAAGTTACTCAATATAGAAGTTGACTTTAGCAGTCAAAAGAGGAGTGAATAATGAAAACGACGAGGGCAGGGGATTATTGGAAAGAGAGGGGGAGCATCATTGGCACACTAAACAGGTCGCGGTGGTGCATAATTTTTCCATTATTTCACCCGGCCGTGAGCGCATAGAAAATGAGGCCTTTTGGAAAGATCCTCAAGGGTTACAATATCTGGAATCAAACGAGGTCTCTGCTCTGCTCTACTACTCTGGTGTCCGCAATAATCATTGTGAAAAGTGGTTATAAAATGAAGTAAACTCAGCAAAATCCTTGACGAGAAACAATCAGAGAAGATATTCATGATAGGAGGTGCGAAAGGAGGAGAAAGGAAAGGGAAGAAGAATGAAACAGGAAGAGTTGCATAACCAGATATACACCATCCTCATCACTCCGGTGTGTGGATAGAAAAAAACGAGTGAAGAAAAGGAATGGGGCCCTATCAGCTGGATTGGCTTACACGTATTCAAGGCACATTTATGGATGAAGAGCTGGTATGGGAAGAAACTTGAACGGGACTTATTGGCAAATTGTCTCATAAATACTTATTTTGATCATTTATTTTTGACAGATGATGTTGGAATGCGGTGATTGACCGAACTGCAAATGAATTTATGTATATTCCATTCAACTGTCATACTTGAGTTGTCTATCATTGTGATTTGTCCCGATCATTCATCATTGGAAGCTTATTCTTCTCTTCTTCTTCCATACAGGGATTATCCCTCTGTGCCATTCGTCGATGGCGGGGATTTTTGGGAAATTGAGCATATGTCGATGATGATGAGGCCAAAACTGGTATACATTATATGGAACAAGAATAAGAGAAAGAGAAAGAGGAAAGAGTTATGTCATCTATCGTTTATCCCTTTGATAGAGGGGGAAATACACACAAAAGGGATACACCTACAACTACGGGTGACTGAATATTGAATGAAAATGAGTTATTGCCACTGATGGAATAGTTCCGATCTTCTTTTTCTTCCATTTTACAATCCCAATATGAAATGCCTGCAGATTGTGACAATGACAAGTGACTACTTTACAGGAATCAACCGGACTTTAGGCATTTGAGTGTCAAATGTGACCTTGTCTGACTGGATGTTCAGGGTCTAACATTGCTTAGAAACCGGAAGTTATGGCTACTACAAGGTATTGAAGGTTGCACGTAGATATTACCAATCACATTAGGCAGAGGGACAGTCAAGTAGAATAATATCATTTTTCCAAAGATGTCTAAAAAGAGTGAAAATGCGAATATTTTGCAAGAAAAACTTCTGTTGAATCAAACATCAACACTCTGTGCAGTATATAATGATTTCATTTAAATACTAAAGCTGTTTTTTCTGATCTCACATTGGTTTTCCGCTATAAATTGAATTACAGACGTCACGGTCTTTAGAAGACATAATGGTCACATCCACAAACAATAAACTCTTCGATGAATTTGAGGATCCTGTTTTCTTCAACTCACTTGGTCTTCTTCTGTTCCCACTCTTTCATAATTTGGTAATCATTCCAATTTCGACCAACGAAAGGCCGCCTTTGACACTCAATCAAATTATTTTGCTGCTATATAATATGGTAAGTCTTGTCTCTCCGACCTTAGTTTTACACTGATTTTTAAAATTCTTTTGAAAGTTGATTCCCCGTCTCTTGAATACTATACTATGATTCGTTGCAAAGCTACGATGACAGAGCCATTGACACATGAATGAAAATCATCGCAAGTTTCAAATTCATTGCATTGTAGTATAAGAAATAGATGCGCAGTTTAAAATAGTAATAGAAATGATAAATACTGAAAGCTTATCGATAATTATGTGGCGTCTATTTGGGTAAACAGTTTGTAAACGAATTCGGTTATGTTTCACTGACTATATCAAGAAATTTTTCGAGAAACATAACCAATCTCGCATACAAACAGCAATTTCTCTGTATCTATATTGGTTTCTGTCTGTGTTTTGTGTTCCAACCTTTCTACCAGCCTTGTGATACCATTAGACGGTTGTCCTATGAGAGTGTGATCATTGAGGTCTTAGATACGCGTGGGAATACACTTAGTGAGGGGGAAGGAGAAAGACTGTAATGTAATGGGAATAAGGACCCTCTACTCTACTCTAGTCCCTGCACGCCCCTCCATGAGGATGTCTCAAGATGTAAAAGTTCCTTCCCCGTTGGTCATTGTGCCACTTAGGACTTATAAATGAATAATGACTCAGACGACTTCATTTCCATTCTCATATGCCGATTCAAGTAAAATATGAACAGTCCTGGTTTGAATATGTGTGAAGTGTGTGAGTTGTTGCAGTTGAGACAAGGACTGTATTGTTGATTTGATTTCTGATCTTTTACGTTGCAATGATTGAAGACGACAGCGAATCGTTGTTTCATCTGCACTTTGTGATTGATTCTTTAGATGACTGCTTTATATTAACTTTTTGAATTCCAAATAATCATCACAAATCGCCCTTTTTGTTGTAAATTTAATGTTACACTCGCTGCAATATTTAAATCCAAAATGTGCCAAAAACAAAAATGAACTGTTTTATTCGATCTGCCTGGCTTTCAGAGGATCATATTTAGGTTGTTTCTCTCAGTCGAGACGATGAAAGTGTGGAGAATACTAAGGGATCGGATGGTGATCGAATGATAATGAACAATATGGATGCACAAAGTAAGATCATCATTTCCTCATCATGTACATCGATGGTTCAATGCGAATTTAGATTGAAGAGACATATGTGAAAGTGTTCAACTATGGGAACAAAGAGCGCAATTAGTCAGACTGATCTCTAGTCATTCGTTTACATTTCTCGATTTATTTTTATGGGTTTACTTGTATTTATTTGTCTCTTCTGTCCTGTGAAACATTGAACGCATTGGCGCAACTATCATACTTTCGCATAACTTTTATCGATACTCGGTCTCTTTGGTATAGCCAGCAAGTGCATTCCAATTACATCTTTTTGCTGCCCGTATGTAAGGAAGAATTGAAGTTTGTGGGTGACACAAGTCATTCTCAACTCTTATCATTTACTACCAACGTGTTTTTTGTACCTGAGAGTCTTCTATGTTGTGACGGGCATATTCCATTTCCCCCACTGAAGACAATCTTGACAAAAAAACAAGAACTTCACTGTCCTTGTTTATCCTTATTTTCTTTTGAAAGAAGGCCATTTTGTTCCTATCGACTTGATTTCCTCCCTGACTTGAATTTATAATGCCAACAATCCCACGTACTGATATTTTCTATCTCCTAAATAACTACTGAGTGTATGCGTGATTTATGCTGGAGCACAAACAAATTCTCATTTCATCTCTGAAGGACTTGAGCGGGTTGTCAGGACAGTAACTATATGCAAACTAGACCAACTCTATCATTTCAGTGCCATACATTCATTAATCGCTCTCCTTAATCTGCTGTCATCTCATTTTTTATCTCACTTGGCATGTGCTTTAATAAATAAATAAACAAATTTTTCGCATGAAATCACCTCAAAATCTCTCAAATTCTTATTCTTTTTATATATTAATTCAAATTCGCTTACTGTCGACATTTTAAAATTGCAAACATCTGAATCTTGCACAAAATTCCTCATGGTTTGAGTGAATGAAAAGAGCCGCCCACCGTAATCTTATCTTCTCAATCATTTCCTGTAAACAGTGACTTTTCACTGCGAAGAAACGTGTGTAGTGTTGATTATTCGAGTCTTTTCATCAATTTCTCTCTGATTCTTCTTTTCTTTTTCCCTTGATGATTGTGTCTTATCATGTGATTATCATCGTATCTTTGAATGTCAATAAGGAACAAATGCAATCGGATCATCAATTCCGTTCTTTGTCTCATTCTGAGTGAATAGAGAATGCATTATGGAATGTGTAACCTCCTCAATTTCTTGTGAGTTGTCGTCAATGCAAATGAGAGACGACCTCTCCGACGAGATTGAGGAGGGTACAAATTCCATACTGCGTTCCCTAATGGCAAGTGAAAATATGAATGATTTTTTGAAAGATTCATGCTACCTATTTGTTTTCCTTTTAAAAATAGGATCTTTTGGTTATTTCTTGTACGCAGAAAAAAATACGATTTTAAGAGTTTAAACTTTCGATTAAGTACCCACAGTTTGAAACTGTCGTCTAGCCACAGCTGTTGCTAGGTGACAGTTCCAAATCGTGGGTATCAATCGACAGTTTGAACTGTCAATATAGATAGTTTTTCTGTATGTACGAAAGTTCTACTCTTGTTTCTTGAGGATGTATAATTTGTATCCGTTTGCACATAGACTATAACTGACGAGAGTAAACTGAACTCATTTGTTCTGTCTGCATTATAACTATACATCTTTAGTTGCTATCGCCCTGCAGTTCTCTCTACCGTAACCCCTAACATGTTTTGTTTCGTGTTAGGATGGAAGATTGACGTAATCTTTGGACTGACGACACTTGTTCCATGGAATCCTCTCCCATACTCTGACATAAGCACTCGAGTGGATGTTTGTACGGCAGAGTGTACATATAGTTGTCTCTCGGATACAACTTTTGTCTTTAGAAGCAAGATACTCGACGGTCCCTCAACAACCAATTCTCTCAAATACTTTCATTACTTCAGACGTTCCTCTTTTGATCTGAACCTGTTATCCTCTAACTTTTGTGTGGGAAATTCCACTCCCACCAATGATCTTTACACTGTAGAGAGAATTGAACCGGGGATGAAATGACTACTTATGTAGTAGACAACACAACATCATCTCAATGTTGTGTTGTCTTGTCTGGTCTCACATTGGCCACGTAAACCTCCTCTGAAATGACCGCTTTGTCCTGCACAAAGGAGAACGAATCCATGATAAGACTACATCTTGAACCATTCATGACAGTCCACATGGGATACTAATCACTACGCCATTTCTCAATTCGAAGTTTGCTCTTGATCTTTGTGTGAACAGATTCAAAGATCTCTCCTGTTATGTATTTATATTCATCCTTCTCGGGCGCAATTCAAAGTATTTCCGGACTATTGTAAATTCCTCTGTTTGAAGTACTTTAGCAGGTATACGTGCTTTCTGAGCTCTCACCCTGTTATCTGGAAATAATCTTCTCATTGTGAGCTCAATGATTTTGCAGCCCTTAGCTCTATTGCAATGTAATTATCTTGAAAAAAAGCAACGAGATCTTGCGACAATCATAAAACGTGCAAAATTCTGCACTTCATGTGACTGGGGGTTTGATTATCTCGAGTGTACCCAATGTCTTCCATTTGTTCCCCCACCATAACTAGAATCGAATTACAGAGAGACCGTTGAGAGTTCACGAACAAAACTGGCTCATTATCTCGATTAGAGACAGTCTACAAGATACTTACTTCCACCTCCCATTCTCTTCCTTTCAATATTTCATCTTTCCAAATTCCCCTCTCCTCCCGCCCGAGGGTCGATTGTGCATGGATTACTGTATCACTCTCTTCCAAGGCACAAAAGGCTATAAAATCTGTCGAAAAGTGAGGGTTTGTCCAGGTGAAATTGCAGAAAAGATAAGAAATGCATATAAATTTGACTCGTGATTCTTATCTGCATTCCTTGTGACTATTTGATCTCTTCCCTATAATCTCTTCTTCTTTCAATTGAACTGGCACGAAAAGTCATGAAACTTTCTTCTTCATTTTTCAGTCATAATTCGGAAAATCACATTTTCGTGCTCAATGAACTTCCAAATTTTGTAAATCTTCTAGAAATTTGAATAACAAGCTACATCTCCTGATTCCAACAGATTAAAACACTCTTAATGATCTCAATCATGGGTTCTGTCATCATAAAAAAACACTTGCATTTCGCATGTGGCACTTGTACTCTAGGATGAATGCACAATTTCATTATCCACTATGGAATGTCTTCCATTCTACTTGGTCTCTCTCAATGATTCATCCTTCTATTCAATAGACAATAGTCAACATGAGTGTCACTGTTCATTTCCATTCGTTATCGTCCAATGTGAACTCGTATTGATAACAGACCATTGTACAGAATCAAAATCCACCCTCCAATACTTTCTCTGCGTCTGTCATTCCAATATGATTTATGCATTGATATGGGGGCCGTTGAGAGGGTGGAGGGTATACTGTAGGCTCTTTCCATTCTTTGTTGCCATAACCGAACTGGTTACTGTAGATTGTGTTGAGGGTAGGAATGTCTGTCTTTGCCTGAGTGTTCCTTCCACAACTCATCCATCTCCTCCTCTTCCCTTCCCTCTCTGTTCATGCTAATTCGTGTTCCTTCTCCCTTTTCCTCCAATACCACCTGTACTTTCCAATGCCTCTCCCTCCCCCTAAGGCGATCATTTGTCCACTCTGCGTCTCTAACATTCCTCACACTCTCTCACTTACAGTATGGTCGTTGTGGGACCACATCCTCTGCTCATCTGCCTTCCTGCAATGTCCTCTCCGGTCATATTCGCAGCTCAAGGTACGAAGTTCAGCCTGCATTTAATACCTTGACTGATTGAAGTATACTTATAATAAGAATTTATTTATTATAATATTAAATGATATTTACAGGCCAGCGCGCGGAGAATGAAAGACGACAACAAGAAGAAGAAGATTATGAAGAGGATGAAGATGAAGAGGTTCTCAAATCAAACCTTACACTTTCCCACATGATCAAATTTCAACCTTTTGGATTTTGTACGAGAAGAGAAGTATTGCTTTACTATGGTTTCTAAATCGATAGTCAAATTCATTTCTGATTCTTCCATTCTCCGCGGAGCGGTTGTCTCTACGAGAGAACTGAAGAATCAGAAATCAATTTGACAACCGATTTATAAACCCTACTGATTACGATAACATCAGTGTTTGCAGGGTCCTTCTCTCATGACTCAATCGTGTTCGAATCACTCGGATTACAAGGAAGTCATTGTACGTGAGGTACTTCAATGCACTTTTTGTCTAAATCAATGGTGTTTACACGATAAATCATAAACAGACGAGATGTGCGGTCATTTTGGACTTGGCGTTATGATCTATTCTCAGAGATAGACTGATTATCCCAAGAACATTTTGAAGTCACTACACAAT
This sequence comes from Diplogasteroides magnus, assembly GCA_014805445.1. NCBI lineage: Eukaryota > Metazoa > Nematoda > Chromadorea > Rhabditida > Diplogasteroididae > Diplogasteroides > Diplogasteroides magnus. Next base: position 31,338 of record JACMIF010000234.1, on the reverse strand, counting down.
GCATACATTTCTTTAGTTATCCAGATGCTGAGACTGAATAACTAATGACTTGTATCTGTCTATGTACAATTCCTCTATTACATAACAACAAAAGATACTATCAGGATGTTCCTCCATTACTTCCGGGAGGACGAATCATTGATGGAGAATCATGGCCTCCAGTGTTCACTGCAGAGAATGTCAGGTCAGATACATTGCATCTTATTGATCATATCCTCTTTTCTCTATTCGTCTACTTATGTACTGTAGAATCTTTTGTTCTATGCTGTGATAGGTGTAGAAATAGTTTCTATCTGCTACAAACTATATTCTGTGAGATTAGCTTTCTTCAATTGTTAGCCGCTCAAAGATCGTCATTGTGTGTACACATTCCCTATGTGCACTTTTGCCCGGCATCGTCGATGAGAGACAATTGAAGAATGAGAGAGAACAGAGAATCAAAGACTTCTTCCCACCTAACAACTCTCTTCTCTGTTATTGTTTGCTCCTTATCTGACGAACAGGGAGAATTACGGAGAATAGCAAAGAGACGCCGTTTCTCACACAATTTGCTCATGAACTAGGGTTCTATGAAATCAGAAGATAACGCAAAACCAAATTTCCATCTTTATCTCAATGTCTGGATTTGACTCTACGACAATGCCAATAGGAGTTCCTAACGCTCTCATGAAACCATATTGACAGATACCATAATCCACATACTCACACTCTATAAGACATCAACAATTACCGTATTCCAACTGCAGATCCGCGAAGAGAATGCGACCGCGATCATCAGATGTATTCATCTGTACGTATCCAAAGTGTGGCACCACGTGGATACAACATATTGTACATCAGTTATTGGGTAAGAAGAGTTTGATTGTCAGTAGCAATTTGACTCATCATTGGCTTTTCTAGCTGAACACAATAACTTAATGAATGGGATGAATACAGTAATCCAATGATTATTATTCAGGCAAGACCGAGTATGAATCCGCAAGAGACGATGATGATGGAGGAATACCAGGCAGCAGCCATGATCACAAAGGTTCCGATTTCCTCTTCATCATTAGGGTTTTGCCTCTGTGTACCGTATTCGTTCCTTCCGCATGGGACCAAATATGCCTTTGTAGCGATGTGCTTTGTGTCTCCAATGATTGAACGAATGGGGGCCGAGTATGCAGATACGATAAAAACACCTCGAGTACTCAAGGTTGGTCATAAATGGTTGATTCCTATTAGACATCTAATTTCAGAGTCATTTCACATATGAGAACATTCCAAAAGGAGGCGGTGCTAAGTAGGTTCATATCATTTTATTCAATTATTTCACTAGTCCTATTAAGGTACATCTATGCAGTTCGCAACCCAAAAGACTGTCTTACATCGTATTTTCATCACACGAGGAACTTCAAGGTATACAATTTATATTCTGAAATGTAGTTTTATCACAGCTCTTGCAGATTTACAACTTTGAGCACGGTCGCTTTGACGTCTTCTTTGAGTTGTTCATGACTGGAAGGGTAAGAAGAGTTCAAACTACAAAATATACAAGTATTAATTAAGACCGGCTTCGGAGACTATTTCGCACACATTCGATCGTGGCTCGATGGCATTGATAAAGACGAGGAACAGATCCTATTCCTAACGGCAAGTATTTCCTCACTTTTCATGACTAGAAGCTACCCGTGAAAATGTTCATGTTATTGCATACTCCAACCGGAAATGTTTTAGTACGAAGATATGATGGCCGATCTACGTAGTGCAGTGCTCAAGATCGCCCGTTTCCTGGGTGGAACAGCAGGAGAAGCAGCCAATGATCCCGATCGATTAGAGAAGGTACGGTAGTATAACTAGGGACCACTAACGATTTTTCTCCAAAATGGTCCAATCGGGTCCAAATGTGGCTCAGACGTAGATCAAGTACTATATAACAGACTCTCTTATTGTTACCAGATGCCTAATTTGCCTGTTTTCAGATCGTCCAGAATTCGACTTTAGCTGCGATGAAGAAAAATCAGCAGAGATGGTTCCCAAACAAACAACTGTATGTTTTTACGCTTATTTCTCAATGTTTCATATAAAATTGAAGAATTCGTAGAATTTGACCATTTCAAACCTTGGTAATGGAACAATGTTAACTGATTGATTTGCGATGAGAATCAAATTTTCAAAACTATTCCACTGAATAGTTACAATGTGCGGTTAGGGGCGATTACAGCCACCGATCTGAGTTCATCCGAAAGGGAGGATCGAGGGACTGGAAGAATCATTTCACATTGGAACAGAGTCAGAGGATGGATCAGGTTAGACTTTATCACATCCAAGAAAAACAATTATGGCACAAATATCCACGACTTGGCGTCATCTGCGGAACCAAAAACATGATATTGTTCAGCGTTTCCACGATTTGACGACATTGACGAAAGCAGAGAATTGGTGGCAGACAGAGATGGCATGGGAAGTAAGTGTTACTTATTATCATTCACATCTCCATTATTTGTGTCTTCGTAGTTCGAAACAACTGAATACGAGAAATAACGACAATCGAGCAAATGCATATTTCAGGGTCCTCCGCAGCAAAACGGCTACGCTACGTCAGCCGTTAATCTCCAAACTGTGTAGCAATGGTTATATTTTGAGTTGTTAACTATTTTTTACTTATTTCATTGTGTTGTATCGTTTGTATTGGAACACGTTCCTAGTCAGTGTTCCAAGTCGTGATGGTACAACATTTTATTATATTTGACTGTCGTGTTTCATTCGAACCTTGAAGGTGTCCAATTCCCGTGAATCACTCATACTCATCCCGTGTCACTTATTCTATATCCCGCGTGATTTTCATCTTCATTTCGTAATAAATAATAAGACTCGAGTGTGCGCTCTGTAACAACAACAATGGTGATAACGGAACAAGAAGGAACACTCCGGTAAACTTTCCCTTCAGTCGTCATTCATTCTCTCTGATAGAGACAACCACTCAAGTGAGAGGAATGACAATAGAGTGGGTCACATTCTGTAGACAGTGATGTACTTGTGACGGGAAGGGAGAAAAGAGATGGGAAGTGTTACATAGAAAGGATAAGGGGAAAGACGTAGTTCTATTTGTCTCAACGCGTCAAAGGTTCTTTCTGACGTGCACGCAACTCTCTACAAACACACCATCTTTTTTCAAAGTTCTCATTACTCTCCAAGGGACACAAAAAGGCTATTCATCTACCGAAGATCAAACAAGTCAATTGTTTTCAGTCGCCAGTGATTGTGTAATGTAAACTCTTCGGCCCGCGTGGCTAATAGGTAAACAAAGGGGGAAAAGAACGGACGACGTGACATGATTACACTTCCGGGGGTCAATTCATAAGAGGAACAAATACTACAATATACAAACTGGGGAAAACCATGAGATACAGTAACCAGAAGAATTCACTAAACCGGGAATGAAAGAAGTCAGCGATTTCGTTGATCGCATTATCTGTTGGGATTGTAGATCTTCTTCTTGACACGAGTGATACGCCAGGCGTTGGCATCGTTGTACTTGTCGAAGAGTGGATCGATCTGAATGATAAACAGTGTAAATAGCAAAACATATTTAAATATTCCTTTAATAAGAAAAAATACATTTTCGGTATAAACATCACAAGTCTTTGGTTGATAAAAATGTGAATGGTCAAATGATAAATGAATACCTTCTGGTTCTTTTTGAACGTGGACAACTTGGTCGAGTCTCCCATCTTGAAGAAGGAAGGAGCAAATTCAACCAACCATTTGGGATCAATTGCCGTAACCTGAAAATTAGAACTGTCATTACTTTTGTTAATATATTCAGTTCAGATTATAAATGAAGACTAGACAATTCAACAAATGTCTCGTCTTCATTTATAATCTGATAAATACTAAGGCCTAGGTGCGATGATAATGAAAAACCCTTCCTTTGGTAGAATATAACCCATCTTGTTTGCTAAATAATTTCCAATCACTACCATGACTACAGTAGTCCTACCGTACCTCTCTCATGTACTCCTTCGTTGTCATGATCAATTCGTGGTAGATGACCCATTCAGGTTGATTCTGGAAGATGGACGACGATGGATGAATGTACACTGTCTGTCCGTCAACTAGGGTACGGTAGCCTTCCTTAAACCAATCAATAAAACATATAGTGATAACATTGATCGGTAACATTATTTTGAAACAATTGAAATTGTCAGGTGAAGTGCTGTTCACTAAATTCGTTCGACACATAACGACATATTATGCATGGCTAAACATAATCGTTCGCAGTTTTCCCACAATGGGTAACTCTTCAGAAAAAAAGCCTATACTATTTAATAGACATTAGCTGTAACGACCAACTGTACACCGATGACAACTACCGTAATCCTTACCTGAGGGTCTCTCTTGGCTGCATTCCTGAAGAATCCCGAGCAGATTGCCTTCTGGACTCTCTGAACGTCCCTTCCACACGAGACAACGTCCAGTTTGTGTCGATCCATAATGGACAGAAGCTGCTTGCGAATGTCCTAAAACATAGCTATATTACAATTCAAAGGCATTGTGAAACCGATTTAAGGAGGTCACTAAACGTTGCATTAAAACTTTTATATATTCGATCCAAGTGACTTGACTACCGTACCTGTGACCTCTTAAGTGTTCGGACTTGAATGAAGTTGTCGAAACACCACGGCTGAGAGAAGTGATGGGCCTTCCATGAATTGTATCTGCAAATGGGAAAGTAAACAGTCATAAGATAAGATCGCAAAGACAAAATATATTGGAGAGCAGAATTCTAAGAGCCATGGAAATTCATGAATGATATTGTACTACGTATGAATGACTATATTCCACTGTAATTAAGTAGACAAGTTAACATGATAAAATAATTATGGTAAGAATACATACACAGCCAGTTGAGTGAGATGGTCTCCCTCTGGTTGATGGAACTTGGCCTTCTTTTGGTCTGCGAGCTCCGCTTTCTCCTAGAAAAAATTCGAATTAACTCGGGAAATTTTCAAATCCATTTATGGAGGAAAAAAACTTACCTTGGGTCTATAGAAGACATTCTGGACGGAGAGCATGGAGACAATTGTCAGGACTTCTTCTGAACAACCGAGATCCACTGACATAATGAGCAACTTTGAGAGATTCGGCTCAAGGGGAAATTCTGCCATCTGAAAGATGAAGCTATTTCATAAAGACAAAAAGAATTTGTTGATTGGCGACCATACAACATTCCCAAAGCAAAACTGTCTTAAATAGTATTCCAACGTCCTTATCCATAAAATATATTCATTATCCCCCACTTACCCTCCTTCCCAATCTCGTCATCAATCCATCATTGTCCAATGCAGACAATTGATGCAGAGTGTTCAGGGCAGAAATCATCGCCTGCAAGAATGATATATTCTTCTTTTATTGTAACTACCGTAATCCTCGCCCTTCTATCACAAACATGACCAAGAGCACGTTCCTCTTCAATTACCGTACCTCGAGTGGTGGTGCATCCATGAAATCGAATTCGAGAAGATTATTGATGCCCATTGCCTTTAACTGTAGAAGTGTCGCTGCGAGATTCGTCCTTTGAATTTCGGGAACAGGAGTGGGAAGCATTTCATCTCTGTAATTTCATTAATGAACATTCACGATTTCGGAAACGGTATTTTACTTCCTCTACTTGTGAAATCTGTGCGTCATAGCTTAATTATAATGAATTTCAATTTACCACGTGTTCTGTGAGATAGTTGACATGGGTCTGGTACCGGAAAAGTCAGAATTTTTGTAAAAATACTATAAAATAATCTTATATTATACTAAGTAAAAGTAAAATTTTCAGGGCATCAGACGGTCTTTATATACCGTATTTCTCGAGATATTGATCTTTGAGCTTTTTATTGGGTGAATTTGCTCAAAAAATCATAACTCCTTTCAATCTAAACCTTATGAGCCCAATTTTCTCCACAACATGGAAGGTTCATACGCCATCAAAACGAGCACCTAACCTGGTCATAGCCTTCCTTTAAAGAGAACGGCTACAATTTTCTCATTTTCGAGAGA
>JACMIF010000233.1:0-49730 GCA_014805445.1 Diplogasteroides magnus | reverse complement strand
AAATCATAGAAAGTTGGGAAATGTCATAAATTGAAAATTTGCATACATTACCATACATCGAAATTGTATGGCAACATCTACCATGTGACCTCTAACACCTCCAAGCATTGCCGCACGACCAAAAACATCCGTAAATAAGAAATTACGAAAATGCCCTGAGGGCATATATAATCAATGAAACATTTTCATGCAAAATGAAGCACACCATCGTGACCAGCGTGGTCGATTTAGTCAGGGGAAAATGTTTTCCTTTCGATTTGTGATTAGTGCTGTTGCACCATCTATTCATTTCGCTCCACTCTCTCAGAAGATCTATGTTAAACAATTCATGTCACCTTGCATTGACATCCTTCCATTGTTCCGAACGAGTGCACCACTATATAAGCAGCCAATGCGACTGCTTGAGGCAGTTGGAGACAGTGAGAGGGCTCGTCCATCACAACCCCCACTGCCATGCACCACACAGGAGGCAGTGGAGAGAGAATGTGGGGGATTCCCATCCATCATGGCCCCTCACTGCATCTTTTGTCTATAAAGTTTACTGTATTGTAAACCCTTCGTTGCGAGATAAATAGACTTTGTGAAGATAAGGTGCATGTTATCACATGGAACGAGGATAACACTTGCGGGCATATATGAGCTGAACTCCCCTGCCGGTATCGAGTCCATCAATCAAATTTTCGTGTCTACCGAGCCTAGTTGGTTCTCTCTGTGAGGCGCAGAGAGAACATATCTCCCTAAAGGTGAGGAGAGGCTCTCTGTACTGTCTCTCTCTCTCCTCTTCTCTCTTTACTCAACACAGAATCTGCAGTCACAGGCAACCGTCCACACTATACACAGAGAGTCATGGAGGTCAACCTGCAGAACAATTAAAGATTCTTTGACGATGAGAAACGACAGCAACTGGAATTATCCCTTGATCAGCATCATTGCAAAAGAACTAGCAGTAATCACAATACCCAGGGCATGTTATGACTATGGCCGTGATCCAATGCTCGGATGAGATCCTGGAAGGGACAGACGACAGCTAGGAAAGAAGTTAGACGACTAGGAATGAACGGCTATTAATAACGTCTAGTAAGCGCACCCAAAAATATCCTTACCGGGATGATGACTACACTCCTCAATGTACGCTGTTCGAATCGGACTACATTTTGGAATTATCTTTTGGCGATTCAGCGCTCACCATTTCACCGCGCAAATGGTCAGCGCTGACTATTTGAGCAGCGTGGAATGGAATGACCTTGGCGGGCATTTTGCGCTTCCGTTTCCCCAAACTGAACACACGGTCATTGCAAATGATTCACTCCAATCTTCTCCATGTCTATTCTCTCCGCTCATTGTCTTCGCCCTTCTCTTCTTTCCTTGTGTCTGATTCATTTGCGTATTTTCCTTCTGCGGGTAGGATGCTGCAATTGATTGTCCTTATTCATTCCGTTTTTCGTTTTGATAGAATACTTATGAAGTGCATTGTGCAATTTCAGGTCCTACACACTTCGACTCTCATAAAGGCCCTATATGTCTTATTCTTATTGTTGCGGCTACAGTATTACAGTACCATTTATAGTGCGAAATCGGTTAGAGACGATGGTTCATTTTTCAATTAGTTTTTTTAGAACAATCTCTCTTCACACTTCAGACTCTCTTCCACTTTGATCGGCCCGATCGAAGAAAATCATGTTTGGCTAATATTAGTGCTGCATTGATTAAATAATCTTAGGAGCGTTCCAAACGTCCCATCGACATGAGCCACATATTTGTAGGTTTACTATGTATAACAAGGGAATACGATTCATCTAGAACCCAATGAGTTGCCATCGAAGCAAGTTCTGCATTGTAACAACTAACGGCGCCTACTCTTGCTTCGAGTAATATTTTTCTTATTATTTTAACAAAGGAAAAACGTATTGCATTGCACAATCATATGTTACTCGTTTAGGTATTTAATGAGGCCATGCTGCGAGAATTTGAAAGGGTTAGTAGTATTTTATGTCTTCCTGAGCATTTCTTACGTTTAGATGGATTCGGGCACTATGGTCGCCGTCCTGATGCTGTGGATAAGGACGGCATTGTATTCCAATTTCTAATATCTTAATGACATTGTTTCCTTAGTGTGGCCGAGAATGCATTGAAGATCATACTTACTGGCAGTTAATCGTTGATTCCATGAATGGATTGAGGTGTCATATGGCGGGATATTGCATCGTCAGAACCGTACAGTCAATTTTTATTCCGCAATGGCAGTGCCGTTCAGCCACGAATAACTAGTACATCCGGATACAACTCATACAGCGGAAGTAAATACTCTATAACTACGCAGGACTACGACAGGTTTCTTGTTTTATCTCTTCACTACTTATTGCGTTCTTCAGGGAATATTGCTTTGACATCAGGGCTGGATACTCACCTTCAAATTTCAGACGAATCAAATTTTTCTCATATTTTCACCACAGCAAATTGATAAAAATCATTTTCACAATTTGGTCTATGTCGTATTTCAAATGAATGAGGGTGAAGTGCGTGATTTTCAATGAATGAGGTGCCTGTTCCGAAAGAGAAGCATTGAAACAAAAAAATTGTTAAACGTCACGGCCCCCACACGTTGCCCGATGTCGTACCAAAGAAAATTACTTCATACTCTTGTCAACCCGCTATCGCCAAGATAACGATTTGTTCATGAGTGCATTGCAACATTATGAATGCGGGTTAACACACGATGAAAGAGACACAAATGGAAATCCATGGTAATCAAAGACTGATGAATGCTTACACCGGATATGTCTGCGAAAAGTGCTTATGCGCTCCCTAGCTCGCTACCTTTGCACGGATGTCGTAGGAGTCGGACGTGCAAGGTGCACTGTTTTCAGAGGGCCCGAATAGGTTTTTAACTCATCTTCGATGGGGAACGACTATCCGGTTTTTGTTTCAAACCGTGGGAACTCATATTTCAAGGTCGACGTGCCAATTTCATGCTGTAAAGATGCCGGACTGATAATCACAGATGACTCGATAATGCCTCCATAACATGTTACCATTGTTGTGTCTATTGGAATGAAAGTCATTTCGACTAATACCAATACTTTGTCATTCTCTTCTTTTCTTGCGTGTGATTCACTCACATACTTTCCTTCTGAAGAAAGGATGCTTCAATGATTGTCCCTATTCATTTACTTATTCGTTTTGCTATGTAAAAATAGTAACTGAATGCAACTGTAATGTCAGGTCCTACGCTTCTATTCTCAAGGCCCTATATGCCTTAATGATGCAGACTCTGAAAACGGTTTGTGACAATGATTACTTGTAAATTCGTTAGAGAAATATTCCAATGGCCTGAATTACAGAATACGTGCAATACAAATCACTGTGCCGCGATATGACTGAAGACCATTTCTTCATGGTAAGGATCTATCAAAGTAAAATCCACCATTGACATCACAGTCCGCACCATTCAGAAGTTGAAGATGGTAAAGAGCCACGTCTACATTAGAAATTGCAAGAAACCCCGCGTGATGCGTAAGATCCTAAGGACATGCCGTCAGGTTCCTTGATTTTTTCTTCACATCTTAATGTTTCCTCAGGGATTATTGCTTCAGAGAAACAATGGGGATGCCACTCGCTTCAACTGCCCTACTATCCAATTTTCTTATATTTTCACCCTTGCGTATTGATAAAGATGACTTTCACAGCTCGTTCGACGTCGTATTTCAAATGAGTGGAGAGACTAGTCTTGGAGAAAGTTGGAATGAGTCATTTCCAATGAAGGAAGGGCAATTTCTGAAAGAGAATCATTGGTTGAATGTCACGGTCCCCTAGACCTTTCCCGTCGTATCAACGACAACTACTTCACAACTGCGCCATTATGCGGCGAGATGAGGATATATTCGTGAGTTTATAGCGAGAGATGGAATTCATTATTATCAGAGTCAAAAAGAGCAGCGCCATTGATAAAAGCGTCGAAATGGAGAAATAGATGCGACAATAGACGGCAAGATGATCGGCGATCTTTCCATTTCACTATTATAACACAAATATCAATGATGTATTTGTTCGCCACTGTGTATTGCCAGGATGTCGCAGTCGACGGACGCGTTACTTATTCATCGCCCCTACAGGTATCGATGATATCGTTGATGATGGTATCGATATAACCAGCCCAGCTCGATCGCGAACGAATACCGGTATTAGCTTCCAACTGTAAAATCTTATTTCAAGGCCATCGTGCCAGTCTCAGCGTGGCTGGACAGATAATCATCGATGACTGGGTGATGCCTCCAATAAAGGTGAACATTGTTGTGTTTATTGGAATGAATGGCATTTCAACTGATACGAGAGCACTTTCAGACCGACGTGCAAGTTGAATACATAATCAATTGCACGAAGCCGTGACGATACCTTCTATGAAGCTATAAAAATTTATTTCGTTGATGATTAGGCAATGAAATGCTTTACATTGACGGCCCTTCAAAGGAAATCTGAAGTATTACTGTAATGATAGAATGGAAGAGCTGACAGCTTATCATTGAAAAATCCCATAAAAACTCCATACGTTCTTCCACCATATGAGCAATACATTATGATAAAGAATTTTCTGATTTGTCGACAATGATCAGCAGACGTCACCCTCGGTTCGCTGGTACCCATGGAGGAATAATAGGAATTGCGGTTCCACGAACGTTCTACACCCATAAAAAAGGATTCGGGAAGAAGTTTGACTTCATAATCATTCAACGATGACTTATTTGGAGAAAGTTCAAATATATGAATTTATCTTTCATTTTCGCTATATTTAGGCATAATTCCCTTTGTTGGACTCGCTGTCCTCATCGATGAAAGAATATCTTCATCACCTTCCTTTGTTCCTTGAAACATGATCCATATCTTTCTTTGTTATATTAGCTTCTTTGGAAATGCTCTTCGCAGTATTTATTGCGGTACTTGTATTCCGTGGTAAGTGTTTTGAGGATACAACGAAACATTTTTGATTGCCTGGATAAACATCTATTCGATGACACGAAAGGGAATGTGCTTACAATTAGAGCAGGGAGCAGTGAAATACCTGTAGCCAAACAACTAAGGAACACATAATAATTATTGAGTGGGGAAAGAGAACTCTCACGGAAAGAAGAATGGCATGCGGACATATGAGGGGATGATTGTGATATGGGTGACTAGACAGCTACGTAATACACAATCAACTACCAGCCGATAAGTAGACAACAGAAGGAGTCTGAGGATATGTGGCATAAATGCAGTCAATGCAAGCAAATAAGAATCAATCTCTGATGTCTTTGCAAAACTCTGGAGATCCGAAGGCAACGTAATTGGAGGAGCGTCTATATCGTGTGAGCCTAATACTTGCTGAGGAGAAATCGTCCTCATCAGAAACAGAAAGCACAGATATGCAACTTCAAAATGAACAAATGGCAGCTAATATCATCTAAAATCTACAATTTCTTTTTGTTATCAGAATTTCCAGGTAATAAGTGACCATATGTGTCAGGATCTGGAACAAAAAATTCAAAATCGATTTGAAGTCTCGATATTTATGGAGGTTACACAAGTGCATTTATGTACTACAACCATGATTGTTTGATAGCTCCATATCGCTCGGCTGAAAAGATATAAACTGCGAAAAATCCGAAAATAGTGATAAATGTTCAAAAAATCATAACTTTTGTTATACTTAAAATTGCGAGCCCTGCTTTTTCCCATAAATATGCACTACGGCCTGCTTCATAATAAATAAATGAGTGGGCCATTTCGACGAGAATTGACATAATTAGAAATTGTTTACCCAAAAATCAAATTTCTCGCTTTGTAGTCTTCCCTGATGATATATGATCTTCCCCAAAAAATTTTCACAATGTACAGCTATTTTATTGCAGATTCTGAAAGAGCACTTCAAGAGTTCAAGCGGGTATCATGGTGCGAAAAATCCATGATCAAGGATCGGCATGGGGTATACTTTTTTGAAGTGCTCGCCACACGTGGTGATTGCATAAGTATGGGCCAATTGTACCTCTCTCGCTTTCGAGTTCTGACAAACTATTTACCATTTACCACAAACTATTTACCATTGTTTTTGGTCGAAAAATGAAATCCGATGAAGTACGGGTTTTAGTATCAATTTTTGAAGAGCATTATTTGGGAAGTTTTTAACGCCGACCTGAGCTTCTGAAATCGATTTTGAACCGAGTTATGATGATTCGAATGATTTTTTTGAAAGTTCAAATCATTCAAATAATCATAACTCGGTTAAAAATCGATTTCAGAAGCTCAGGTCGGCGTTAAAAAACTCCCCAAATAATGCTCTTCAAAAATTGATACTAAAAGCCGCACTTCATCAGATTTCATTTTTCGATCAAAAATAATGGTACCCATACTATGTGAGATCTCTAAAGCGAGAGAGGTACAATTGGCCCATACTTGGTAGTTGTTCAATCACCACGTGTGGCGAGCACTTCAAAAAAGTATACCCCATGCCGATCCTTGATCATGGATTTTTCTCACCATGATACCCGTATCATGGTCAAAAATGAGTCATGAAAGTTAAACGTAAAATTCTCGAAAATGCTGATTTTATTTTAAGTAGGACGTATGGCATTTTATAGCTCTTGAAGTGCTCTTTCAGAATCTGCAATAAAATAGCTGTACATAGTGAAACAAATTTTGGGGACGATCATTTTACTACAAAACGAGAAATTCGATTTTTGGGTAAATAATTTCTAATTTTGTTAATTCTGGTCGAAATGGCCCACTCATCTATTTATTATGAAGCAGGCCGTAGTGCATATTTATGGGCAAAAGCAGGGCTCTCAATTTTAAGTATAACAAAAGTTATGATTGTTTGAATATTTATCACTATTTTCGGATTTTTCGTAGTTTATATCTTTTCGGCGGAGCGAGTTGCGGTAACCAAACAATCTTGGTTGTAGTACATAAATGTACTTGTGTAACCTCCAAAAAAATCGAGCCTTCAAATCGATTTTGAATTTTTTGTTCCAGGTGATGGTCACTTATTACCTGGAAATTCTGTTATATCTTTTCGTTTTAGAGGTAGAAATAAAATAGAAAGGGTCTAACATGAATCGACATGGTATGAGAACAGGAAATACATGAACAAACAAAAATAGGACTAGTGACGAGGAGGAATATGTGGAATGATGTTCTTAACGTAGTTGGATACATGGTCATCCAACGCTAGGAGATCTCTGTGGTACGTGAAGTACTCCTTTTCCATGAGATCCTTCAGGTTCGGACGTTCGCCAACGTCTTTCACAAGACTGTAATACAAACCAATGACCAAAAAGCAATAAAACACGATATTTCAAAATGCTGGACGTTCTGTTTTCAGCGAGCAACAGACTTCCACATTGTGAAACCCCTAGATACTCTTCATCTACCTCGCTCACGCTTACGAAATACTCTATTTTTCTCGTGAGATTACACCGACTCACCAACAATTGACGAAGTTGATCGTTCTGTGGGAGTATGTGTCGTCTGACAACATTGGAGGATCTCCATCCACTACCAATTGGAGCTGTTTGAACACTGGCATATCGATCATGTCAGGGAAAGGGAAAGCTCCTGAAGTCACTTCCACCTGAGCACAATTCTGTTAGTTATTGCTCTTTCGTGGCACTAACCATTGTGATTCCAAGACTCCAGACATCCGAACGAACGTCGTAGTTGCTCATAGCAGAAAGACGTTCCGGCTGAAGAAGGATCGTGAAGGACTGCTCATGTAATGTCAACTCACAGCCATGTATGGTCTGCATCCTGCGTCTCCTGTCTGTGCTACAGAGTCCACGAGATATCCAGAGATGCCGAAGTCACACAGTTTAACCGCCCCCGAAGTACTCAGGAGGATATTCGAGGGCTTCACATCTGCAAAACACTTCCGCTGCACTGAGATTACACTCAAAGAACGTACCTCTGTGTATGATGTTCTGGTCAGTCTTGAGATGATCCAAAGCCACAATGGTCTGAACGACGGAGATGAGTACAGATACAGTAATTCTTTGGCCAATATATTAGTCTTTAGCGAAGTGAAACCCATTCGTTATTCATTGTATTGTATTTTTTTCATGAATGGATAACAAACGAAATGAAACATAGGCACGTACCGATACGGCCACTCTTCCAAGTACAAGTTCATCGAAGATATTCCACTCCAATGGACCGTGTACCGCCTGGTACACCTGCAATCGAATTGCATCATCATGTGAAATTGACTTGCGAAGAGGTACGGAAAACAAGCAGAAGTGCATTTTTCTGTCGTCTGATTCAGTCGAAGATGTTGGCTCTCTCATGTGGTGGACAACCGCTTCGAAGGAATTAGACTACAGAAAAATGAACTTTCTTTCCTTATCTTACTTACGAATCATTTCGAAAATAGTCTCACTTGTTCCAGTGACGCGTCCATCAATTCCATACACACAAGACAGTCTCCCTGTAATGGAACAACTCTTATCTACACAGTCCATGTGTGACTTCTCATTCATTCAGCCCCGCGGTCACTTGTTTTGTTATCAGATGAGACGAATTGAATGCGCAAAAGATACACGAGTCACTTTCATCACTTCAGTACGATGAAGAGACAGGCACGGGAGGAAAGGGGCAAATAAGAACCTCGTTGAATGTAACTCCATAGAATTGCACAATCTGAGGACAGTTGCTGGCCGCTCGAATGGCGTTGATCTCGTTCTTCACCTACAATGACCATTGAAGGACTGACTGAGTAGGGATTCTAAATCAGTGGTCAGGTGCATTTTTCATTCCTCTAATCCAGTCTTTATGGTTGTATCTACAAGCGATAGACAACCTCCCCGAGTGGATTGGCTGGATAGGTAATGCACTTTACTACCGATTTAGAAAATATAGGATTGAGTAACCTAGACAATAGAAAGGGCCAGGAGAAACCTTAGACTTGACTGACCTGTTTCATCGAGAGATTCGACTCGTGATCATCGTTTCGATTGGAGATTATCCTCACTCTCTGAAGGAAAGGCTGCGTTGATAACATCACAATCGTCATCATCTCACTTTTACGGCCAATTCCTTGTTGTTTGGCTTGAACAGCATCTTGTTCACCTGTCCAAATTGGCCTTCTCCTATGAAGCCGAGATTCTGTAACAAGATCATGAAGTATACGAGTATGTACGAATATGGAATATACGAGGAAGATCAACCTACCGTGAGATCATCTGCAGTGAACAGCCATTCCTTCGTCTCTGGAGGAAAGCATAGCTTATTCGAGATCTCCTTTTGAACGTAGCTTCTGAAATGCATGTACTTGCAACCGAGTCTCACATGAATGCTGGAAAGGGCTCATCTCACTCGAGGTCATCTTCAGATGAAGAAGTGCTCCTTTGACTAATAAGCTTGAGGGGAGACCTCCGCTTAGACTGTCTACTCCCCGCGGCACCCATTCGCAACACTGATTGAATCTACTTTTGACCACAGACCACTCCCCTCCCCTCTCCCTCGCTTGATAAGCCACCCGAGACACGCAAAAACCTGTCACTCTCCCGCGTGCACACACTAAAATACTCACGAATTGATGAGTTGGAGGGGATTGCGTGTCCTTATGACCCCCTTGAGAGACTAACCCAGGAATGGAGACTATTCTGCCAGGGACATGGACAATAGGATGAGACCTTATAGGACCTGTCGAGTCTTTCGAGGACTCCATCGGTGGTCGGGTCAAACCGACATTGTGTTGTTGTAACTGCTGCATTCTCGCGTTTGCAAGGGAAAGGAGTCGAGACGCCCAAGGGCGGGGCGGGTGAGAGTCATTCAAGAAGTATAGTGATGGATGGTCGCTGCAGGAAACAATTCATAACGAGGACATACAATTACGAAGCCAGGCGCTCAATTGTTTTCTGAGAAAAATGAGATGAGAGACGAAATATTTTTTGGGCAAAATTCACCCAGGGAGATCGAAAAGAGTGAATTCGAGAAGAAGAAAAACATCTCGATAAAAAACTTTGTGAGTGCGTCTGGGAAAGGGCGTATGGTCTTTTTGGAATGAAAGATCAACAGAAGAACAGGCGAAAAAACACATATGGAGCAAAATACTACCGATTTGGCGGTGAATATTGCGGCTGGGCGGTAGTATCAAGAGCCAAGCTACCACCCAGCCGTAATGTCCATCGCCAAAATGGTAGTGTTTTTTTCTGTGTGCGTCGTTCTAAGGCGCATAAAGAAGAGACGAAGTAAAGAAAGTGTGTTGCGTTGGCCGGTGGGTACGTGTCATCCCCCTTCGTTCCCTCCTCTCCCCCTCTCCTCCCAATACATCCACTCAAGCAGCTCTTCTTTACCGCACACCTGCACTTTCCCCCCTTGCACAGATACCAATCGATAGGCACAGTCCCTTATTGGGGTCACACCACTCTGCTAATGACTCTTCCTGCAAGGAGGAACTGACATTCTGGGGTCGTCTTGATCGGATCGCGGTCGCAGAGTAGCGTTGCATGTCGGAGGGATGCTGAGAGTCAAGCGTGGCTTATGACCCGCCATGCACCACAGTGCCCTGATGACAATTGAGCGAATACAATATAGAAGAGCGAGTACAAGCGAGCGACAAACGCGATTAGTGCAAAAGAAACGGAAGAGGTTGGAATCACTCGATAGCGCGTCATTCTTCACTGGAATAGAGAGAAAGCAGAGTGCGAACCTATAGAGAGATAGGACGAGAGAACGAGAGAACGAGAGAACGAGTGCAGTCCGTCTCATGCACAATCTGTTTGTCTATGACGCATCGCCTTTCCCATAGCGTCTCCTCTGGCCACAGGTCATTCTCTCATTACTATAATTGTGTGCAAAGTAAATAAACTGTCGAATTACTGCCAATATTGACAGATTGAATAGCAATACATGGCAGTTTCAAACCGAATGTGTTGGGGTTATTGGTAGTATTTTTATGTGTGAAATATTTGAAACAATGCGTATCTAGCTTCATCTCTAACGAACATAAAGAGTGAATCACTTCTTTCATAATTATGCAACTGGGGAGATTCAAGGCCACACAAAGGAGTGAACAGTGCAGAAAGGAACGTTGAGCTTGAAGGAGACATGCGCGTATAGAGCAAACAAAGTGAACACAACAACAGTAACTACTCCACAAGGGCCGGCATATCGTCAAAATCATCAGAGAAGTTGACGAGAGGCTTGACTGAAGTCTCTTCCATCTTTGTGCTTTCTCCTTCCGTCTCGTCTCTCTTCACTTCCTCTGCTATCTTTCCCTCCTCCGCGTCTTTCCCCTCTTTCTCTGCCTTTGAAGTTGCTTCCTTTTCCTTCTTGTCCTTCAATGACTGTTCGAAGCGAAGTTTTCTGAAGGAATTACGTCAATTTTCATTCTTCCCCGGCTTTATGACAAGTGCTCGACATTTGGAACCGACATGTGTATTTTTCTATCTTTCCGCATTGGAGAGCATACAGAAAAATACTGTCAATTCCCCCAACAATTCAGTTTCAAACTGCCAGTACTGACAGTTTTACTGCTAATGTTGGCAATTTGAAGCTGAAAGGTGGGGTAATTGGCAGTATTATTTTCTGTGAGAGTATTTGTCTCTAAGGAATAGTGGACAGCCGTTTGCACAAGAGAACAGCCAGAAAAAATGCAAATATGTTCCAAAAGTCGATCCCAACTTATGACTTACTTGATGTCATCCTCAATCATCTTTCTCTTCTGTTCTGTGCTCAAATTTGCGAATCGTTCCTTTCTCTTGATGTCCGTCACTTTCGATTTTGCATTATCCAGCATCTTCTGTACATAATATTGCGTTGAATGATGTTGGGTGCATACTTCAAACCATATTTTCCTCGGTAAGCGCATGATTTGCGTCGAGAACAAAGGAAAGCATCCGATCTGCCTCCCTGAAAGGGAATTATGAGGAAATGTTGACGAGAGTTTCACTCACTCGTAGTAGGGAATACTCTCTTCATAGAGATCGAGATTAACCAGGAATATTCCAATGTTCCTCAGATGGAAAGCCACAGCGGGATGATTCTTGGGGAAGCACAATCGAACACATGGCTGTAATCGGTTTCTGGACAGATATCTCCGAAATCGCTTACCTCACTGGCCAGATGAAGTCTCAGGAGGTCCTCGTTGGAAGAAACTCGCTCGATCAGACCCTGTTACAGTATCTTTATACATTATTGAACATTTTGTTCGTTACCTGAATCAATCTTCCCAAAAAGACGTTTGTGGCAGGAAAGACTCGCGCGTACTGATGGAATAATTCATTCAGGAAATCCAGTTGCTCTTTCCTCGTTGGAAACTGATATGAGAACCTTCACATGTTAGTCGTCTACAGTATACCTTGTCCAATTCGTCCTTCTCGAAGATTGCATCGACTGATCGCATTGTTTCAATTGCAAATGCCACGTATTCATTGGGAACCTGAATCACTCTCTCAAAAGCATTCTTTAGTTCTATCATACCGTCTTTTCGCACTTGGGACAGGTGATCTTGAGCGATTCAGGGTCCTTGTAGGGATGAGTGCCAAAGATGCACAACGACTCTTGGTCTCCGATCTACTGGAATAGTAAGGAGAAGCTGAGTAGATTGTGAATACCGGACAGTTTGGACAGAGAACCGCAGTCAGTTTGTGGTCGTTGTTGTCTGTGCATCGATTGCATTCACATGTGAAATACCACGTGTCACGGAGAAGCTTCCGACGCTGTTGAAGGGGACTGAAGAGAGAAAGGGAAGGAATTTCGTGGGAATGAATGACTCACTTGAGCAAGTCGATATACGTGTAGTATGTGGACTTTATGTTTGACAGATCGACTTTTGGACCAAGACCACGGAGAGTGGCCACAAATCTACATTCACTTAGTTATTCCACCACCATTTCATCGTGACTAACCCATCACACGTGTAGATGGAGTTCGGTCTGCAGCTGTGATCGTACTGACAAAGGTCGAGATACAGTCCCTTTCCTATCTCCTGAATATCGATAGGATTTTGAAAAACTACGAAATTCTCTCACCCGGACGTATCCGTTATCGCAGATCGCGTGACGGTTAATGTAGTCTCTGAAATGGAGAAATAAGATTGAATAGAACAGGGTATAAATACAGTAACCCATACTTATGATGTACGTATTCTACCTGCAGTGAAGTTGCCATATCGTATCCTTCGACAACAAGAACTTCTGCTCGTAGAATGCAGTCAGGTTTGCGTACACCTCTGAAAGGCTCCATATCCTCATATCCCCAAAGAAACTCCGAAGACGTGACGAACCTTCAAACTTGGCGATTGCTTGAGGATCGTTGCTCATTTCCTTTGCATGCGACCAAATGTCAAGAAGATTCCGCTTAGATGTTCGATCTTTGTAGAAATCAGGATCTTCCTTGTCTTTTCCAGAGTAGATCGTCTGAATTTTGCTGTTCAAAGAACTTCCTCATCTATTCAAACCTTGTATCTCAGAACTATTCTCCCTAGAAGTCTTGTCTCAATATCTGGAATGGCCTTCGCCTTGCGAAAGCCTTTACATTCAGCCTGAAATCGTCTGTTTTCATAAGTTTTGCAACATGATAACTATACTAACCTTGTGATCCTTCCATCCAAGTGTCTGGCATGTTTTATCACAGAAAAGAGCGAATCCACATCCTGTGCAGTGTCTGGAAGGAAATGGATCAACTTCAATGAAAACCTGTTAGTCACCTTTTAGATGTGTCTGCTTTCAAGCAGTACCAACAGTATGCTGCCAGTTCATTTGTGAAGAGAGCGTAAGAGAATGGATAGAAGACAATACGATTCACTGGCCCTGCTTGTTCTTCGGCCATTCTGAACAAGTTTACAGATGAGCTCCTCTCTCTACGATTGAGTCACCCTACAGAAGACATTTCCTGCGCATGAACTTTTCAACAGATTGATTAGTATTCAGATAGAGTTGCGACACAGTAAACTATAAAGATAAGCTATGTAAAGTGATTCGGATCAGAAATAACGAAGACTGAATGGCCACATTAGAATGATCGGCAATTGTAAACTTCACAACTAACCCAGGTCATAATTTTGAAAATATTAAAACGCGATAAATGTGAAGGAGCACTAACGGTCAACCCTCATTCATCCCTCATCGGGTCTACTCACTCTTCTTCTCTTCGATCCCTCGTCACTCGTTGTGTTGTAAAGCGAAGAAGTGGCCGGAGGCAGGGCTAAGCACACTGTCCGTCCACTCATCCACACGATAGTCGAGTACCGGAAACTGAAGATATTGATGGATGATAGGTGAAAGACAGGACCGCCATGGACATTTGCGCCATAATGGTGAAATGAACAGTTGCAGCACTGCCAAGGCGCATCTGTCCATTTCAACATCACGGCTCAAATATCAGTTTCGCTCTGATCCGCCTCCCCGTCCTACGTCAAGTATCCAATACTCCAGTCATCCAATTTTTCGTTTGCATACACCATCACACGACATCCGCGAGAATCGATTACATCAATATCAGATACAGACATGAATAAGCCTTACAAACATCTATTGTTTCATTGAACAGCAAACCTATTACTGATTTGAGAGTACCTTGAAATATAAACAAATTTATAACATTTTTTGTCTTTACTGGAATTTTAGCGTACGGTAGAAGTTCGAATTTTGGCACAGTGCCAACGGTTCTAGAGGGGGTAGTTTTTCATCAGTTTTTGTGCTTCACGAGTTTATTCGCCATTTCGCTCCTATATATTCTCATTCTCTTTTTCGCAAACCAAAAAAAATATCTACGAACTAGGGGTTCAAAAACGGTAAATTTGTCGTCATTTTTCTCAGCCGCGCGGTTGTATCATTCACTCACGGACAACTGCGCGGCGGAGAAGAATAATGACAAATTTACCGTTTTTGAACACACCAGCATAGCATTAGCAGTTGGCGGAAATCAAACCCGATCTTGCTATTGAATTTGTTGTTGCTACGATGTTCAGTTTTGGCAATTCGCTCGTGATACCCTTCATTCTTTCATCACCTTTTTGTCATATTCGCATTGCCATTTCACTTTCATCATCATCAACCACTGCCATTCTTGTTTCTCCCGTTTTCTCCTCTCTTGTGTGTATGTTGTGTCTCTCCTTCACTTTTTATCTTATCGTCTCCTGTTATGAGTCGATTGCAGGGAGGAGCTTCCCTTCCTTGGAGGACACGACGGACTCGCGTTCTCACATCGAACTACAGGCCATGTCTGGAAGGGAAGAATCGTCCCGACAGGCAGCCAAGCCAGGTATCGACTAGGGGCTTGCAAAACTGTGGTCTATCACACGTGGAGACAACAGCTCAGCGGAAATTTGACAAATGACGAGCGCACTTTACTACTGTTTTAAAAACCTAATATCATCTCAATTCTGCGTGCGATCGTAAAATGAATTTGCTAGTCATAGTCCGATTGACACATGATCACTACACAAACCTTATCACTCGATCTTTTCTCTCTCTCTGCACTTAATCGGAGAAAGTGAACTGACACTTACAATGATCAAGGGACGAAAGTGAAATAGACATATCGCTTTGCGCAATCTCAACGTGGAACGTTGTGGATTTGGGAATTCCTTTCCATTTCGTTTCCCTTGTTTCACTTTCTTCTTGCAATGAAATGATGATTTTAGATCCTCCGAGTGCGCCTGGAGCAGCAGTGCAAATGCCGAGAAGTTCCGTCACCGATTATGATTCTGGTAAGAATCTCACACTCACTACATCGACCTTCATTAGTAATTGTGTATAATAAGGTTTCTAAATGCAAAGTGCATTTCTCATTCATCCAATACACTCGGAGCGGTTGTCTATCGCTCGTACAGACCAATGGCACCAAAATAGGTGAATATGTCGTCATTCTTATCCGCCGGACTGTTGTCTATCAGGGAATGAGACAACATCGCGGCGGAGAAGAATGACGACAATTTTTCCGATTACGAACCCCTAATGCAAAATAGGGTTTCTAAATGTAAACTGCGTTCCTCATTTATCCAATTCACTCGGAGAGGTTGTCTAACGGTTTAGAGACTAGTCTCGGCAGCGTAAATCCCAAAGCTCATTCCGCCTTTCCGCCTCTCTGGCGCGCGGTCGTCTCTGGCACATAGAGATGGTATCCACTTTGAGTTTGACTTTGTCGACGCTGTGGGGGGACACAGGTATAACATTGTGTTCTTTTAGATTCTGATGGTGACTACGGTGATGAGAAGGCCGGCCTTCTGGCGAAGAAGAAATCACCCAAATCGGTACGCATTCTCCCGTTGGCACTTCATGATGAAGACAGGAAGAATACAGTGATCTTTGCAGAATATGGAACGAACTCCATTGTTACACAGGCCAATGGGATCTACCTCTCACGAGCCAGGTAACATTATACCTATGATGCTAAATTTACCGCCATTCTTCTCCGCTTCGCGGTTGTGTACAGGATATGAGACAACAACACCGCGGAGAAGAATAACTACAACTTAACCGATTTGTAATCACTAATATTTGTGTTCTTCAGGCGTCGTTGACTTTGCTCGGCGTTTAGAACGAAGTTCGGATGATCGAGTTCTGAGTGGAGTGACAACTGATGAAGACAACATTATTGGTTGGTCGTATTTCCTGCTGTTCCATTCCATATTCGTGTTGATTCAGCAGCGGAGGAGTATGGAAGCTTTGGATGTGGACAGTTCCAAGAGGTGAGATCACTGTAATTGTCTTCATTGCAAGATGTTCCTCAGGTGGTCAACGAGGCAATTCGTTCCATCAATGGTGGTGTATTCCCTGAACGAATCGCACAAGGCAGCAGTGGTTCCTACTTCGTCAAGAATCGACAAGGGGTTCGTAATCGCTTATCAATCCTGGACTGTTTCATTGTTTCTGATAGTAAAGTGCTTCGTTTGCAGAAGATCATCGGCGTCTTCAAGCCGAAGAACGAAGAACCATACGGACACCTCAATCCAAAGTGGCTCAAGTGGTTCCACAAGGTACATAATGAGACTACTAGTCATTCACCGACTTTCTGACTACGGTCACTGACTAGGGGTTCAAAATCTGAAAATTTGTCGTCAATCTTCTCCGCCGCGCAGTTGGCTACGAGGGGTGAGACAACCGCACTGCGTGAGAAGAATGACGAGAAATTTACGATTTAGATCCTCTGACTTCTTAATTTCTTAATTGTATAATGTTGTTTTCAGGTCTTCCTCCCCTGCTGCTTCGGTCGTTCTTGTCTCATCCCAAATCAGGTCAGGGTGCTCACTTTTCACAAAAACGGACAACGACGCATACGGAGGTTATGGTTACTGTAACCCTACCCTTACCTCATGCGCTGTCACTTGAGAGTAACGCGACGGCAGTTTTATCATATACAGTGCATACAATATATTCGCGTGTCTATCATCTACCGTAACCAAGAGTAATTGAGAGAGTATATTGTGTTGGTTTAAATAATGGAGAGAAGCTCGCAGTACTGGCGCAATCTAATCGACTGCATAGAATAGTTGGAAGTGGAAGTACAAAGGAAGTAAAGCTTAGCATACAAAGGGAAAAGAGTAAAAAAAAAGACTGTGGGGACTAGGAAAGTATTACGGGTGTCGGGGTGGCAGTTGAATGGGAGAAGTACGAATGTACTTCTGTTCTTCTACTGGAGATCTTCACTTGGGTGTAAGAACTTCCTGGACTTCCGACAAGAGAAAATAAGAACTCAACGAGCGCTTACTGGGAATGGTTCTCTCCTGTCTAATTTGCACGCGGTAATTGGAGAAGACCGGAAATGGATGGGAAAATGACATAATCTACATGACGAAGCTAGCTATATACTATAATCCTGCTCTAGAAAGCTTTGTGCAATAGGACACAAATAGAAGTGTGTTTATGGTATCATAGTACAAAGGGGATGATGCAGCTTATAGATCGAATTTATTGGGAGCGAGGGTCTGTTCGTAATTGCTGCCCTTCATAGAAGACGTCCCCGATTGAGGCTCCTCACCTGAAATACACCAGAGTATTGAGCCCGTGTAAGCACAAAGGGAAACAACATGTGTTGTGAGGTGAAAGAGCGTGCATTAATTGTTCTTTTAGTAGCACACTCGCAAGTCCGTAGTGTTAGGTCATTGCTATGCAACTAACTCTCTTTCCTCCCCTTGCGTTATTTCCGCACTCGGACTCTCTTCCGATGCTATAATTGTTTCATCTCTACTTGTAAAGAGACTCAAATTGTGAAAAAGAAACACATTCATTAGTATCTCTTACCCGCCAGGACGATTGTGTCCTCGTGCTCCTCTTGCATCGCAAGAGGAGCAATACGTTTAGCACGTATGCCTATCAATTAGGGAATATCAACTGTTTATTGATTACTTCTGCTCGATTTACACAGATGTCTTCCAGATCAATTGGTTACCTTCAGTTGCTCCTCCATATCCACCATAACCAGTCGTGTAGCCAGTAGGCACTGGACTGGCCACTGATCCAGCCGTTGATCTTCCAGTTCCATATTGACTTGAGGACATTCCGGTTGGGACGTCCACAAATCCTGGATCTTTTGCGGTTGGAGTAACCGCTCCTCCGAGATCACGAGATCCATAGTCTCCTGTCATTGCTTGAGTGCCTCCTGAAGTGACTCCTCTGATAATTGAACTGTCACTCCCTAACCTCTTCCGAACGCAGTGCCGGAGTCTCCTCTGTACGAGAGATCTCCTCCAAAGCTGCGATGAGTTGGAGTGGAAGTTCCAATGGGAGGAGTCAGAGGATTCGATGCGAACGTCGATCGAGGACCGAAACTGAAATGTTTCGTCTGATGAGATCGTTGTTTCTGCTGCAGCTTGACATTGGGAAACAGTTCACGCAACTAAGGAACAATCACCGCATTCTGGGTTGAGAAACATAGGTTCGACTAGTCATTCTCTTCTTCTGATTCAGAAGTATTTTCGTTGGGAACATGAGGGGAAATCACTGCTCACCGCACGTTGACTGACCGCCCATGGGGGTAGTTATCAATGCCATTGTCGCCATATGAACGAATTCCAAGCACATTTCCTCCCAGTCTACCGATGTCTCCAACGAGAGATCGATCCACATAGCTGAAGACGAAACAAGTAGTCACCCACTCAGAGAGGTGTTATGGGGGACAAGACGGATATATGGAGAGTCCACTCACTCTCTACGTCTCCTTCTCTCTGCATCCAATTGATCTCTCATTATTGTCAGTTGATCCTCCAACTGCTTGATTCTGTTCCTGTGAGTTCGCTCACGGTTATCGATGACCTTCTCTATCTGAAAGGGCGCCCAGTTACAGTATCTTCTCCCATGACTAGAAGAGGTTCTAAAACGGCAGCGAAGTGCATTTCTCAACTGTCTTATACACTCGGAGTGGTTATCTATCGCACGTAGAGACAACCGCTCCGAGTGGATTAGGCGAATGAGAAATGCACTTTACTACCGTTTTTGAAATCCTTATTCCTACCTGTCCTTTCTCCTGTTTCATTCTCTGCAGTTGCCTCTCTTGTTCTTGTCTCTGCTTGTTTGTCAGTTCCAGAATTCTATTTCCATTATCCATCTCCAATTGTGCAATCTGCTGCTGCAGCTGTGCACAGTTCTTGTACAGTTCCTGAATGCCCATCTTCTTCTAGAATCTTCTCCTCAACACCCACCTTGTTCTCCCTTTCCATGGCATTGAGTGACTTCTCAATGGCCTCTCTGTGCATTGCAGTCTCCCTGATGGCAGTGTCCGTGCGTCGCTTGTCAGCTTCCAGCTGAAGTACACATTATGGCACTTTCTACATCTATTCTTCTTACCATCTCAATCTTCTTCACCAGCATCTGTTTCTCCTTCTTCCAGTTCTCCAACTGATACATGCTGTTTCTCTTGTCTGTTTCCAGATCAGCCAGTCTTCTCTTCAGTTCTTCCACCTGAGAGAACACTCACAATCCTCTCAATCACTCTACAAGAGCGCCATGGACATTTGCGCCATAATGGTGATGTGGACCATCATTGTCCTCATTATCACCGTGCATCCGCTTATTACACAGTTATGGCGCAAATTTCCTTGTCTTTTATTAGAACACTCACCTCCTTGACCAATTCTCGCTTCTCATTCTTAGAAGCATCCAATTGAGACCGAAGATCGCTTTCGGTGGTACGGTAGGTGGAGACGCTCTGAGGGACCCGATGATAATGATTCCTTTCATTTCTACAGTATACCTTGTCAAGTCCGAGTATTCTGTCCTCGAGTCTGTTCTTCTCTGCATTGGCATCGGCCAATTGTCTCTGTAGATCAGTGATTCGTGTGCTGTAGTCGTGCACGCGTTGCTTGCTGTCTCTGAAGAGCCTTGATCACTCACAGATTCACCAAGTTCGACTGAGGTTCGCGGGACTCCCGCATTTATCTCTTAGCGGTCGGTCGGAGTAAAACCGCACTACCGGATCCATATTCAATACAGTACCTGAGCTCAGATCGAATGGTCAACAACTCGCTCTCCAGTTGCTGCTTACGCAGATTTCCGGCATTTACATCATTGGTCAGCGAGTTTACCTAAAATCAAGTCCATGAGCACAGTAGATACAGCTAGGATACGGTACCTGGTCCTTGATTGTGGTGTAGTCCAGGTTGACCTTGTTGTACAGTTCGGTCACCTTGCGCAGCTCATTCTCGTAACTCTCAGCCTTTACCAGATCTCTCTTGAGTCTCTCATAGTCATCGTTCTTATCATCGAACTTCTGTTGTGCCAGTCTCAGTTGACCATCAATCTCCTTCAGCTTCTCTGACATCGTCTGAATGGTTTCATGTTCAACCATGGTTACTGTATGATCCATCACTCACATTTCTCTCACTCTCAAATGTATTGATCTGAATGAGGACTTTGTTCTTTTCAGCGTCGTGTTCTCTTGCTTGGCTCTCGAGCTGCAACATGATTACATTGAATCATGAAAATAGTCTTTCCCCAACCTGGAATCTGCTTGCATCCCATCCCTCCTCACGATCTCTCAGTTCTCTGATCTCCTTGTGGGAGGTGTCGAGATCCGTTCGGAGATTCTTTAGTTGTTCCTGAACAGTCATTCACAACATCCAATGCATTTCTCATTCTTGTAATCTCCGCGGATCTGTGGTCCCTACGTTCGATAAGCAACCACTCCGCGCAGATTTGAAGAATGCATTCGACTATTGATTTTGAAAACCTATCAACCACCCACATTGAGATGTCTCAATTGTGCCTCCTTTCCTCTCGCTTGTAGTTCTGCCGCAGTCAACTTCGATTTCATCTGAATGGTCCCTTCCTTCTATTCACTGTATCTTTCCCTCACTGTTCTTCGCTCCTCGTCGCGTTGTTTGAGCGCTTCTTCCTGTGATCGAAGAAGTGCCTTGGCAGACGCGAGACGGGTCTCAAGCGCACGTTTGTCTGCAATTCCCCCTTCCTTTCACTTCCTCTGGTCACCTATCTTACCCTCTTCAAGACCTCCCACATTATCCTCAATTGTCTTGAATCGAACGTCGTGCTGGATGTTACTTGTTTGCGAGTCGCTCGTCCTTTTCTGTAGGCGATTTAGTGCGTCTCGCAGTTCATTCTGAAGATTATTCTATATTGTGATTCATTCTCATCTACTCACCCTCTCAGTTTCAAGCCTCTCAATTTTATTGAGAAGCTGCTGAAGAGTGCCCTCGAGTTGCGAGACATCAATGTTCTCGGCGATGTTGATCTGTTGACCTCCGGCCCCTACTCCTCCTCTTCCTCCACGTCCATAAGCTCCTCCTTCGAAGTCTGCTCCAGCTGGGAATGGAACAGAACGGAGAACTCCGTCTGGTCCAGGAACATCCACGAATTTCATTACTCTTGAGGCGTCTCCTCCTGGACCGTACATTCCCGCGGCTCCAGGAGCTCCAGGAGCTCCGGCTCCTTCGCCTACACCATATCCTCCATATCCAGCTCCATATCCAGGTCCCATGCCTCCTCCACCAAGATCGATGTCCACACGGGTGGTTCCAGCTCCAGCTCCAATACCTCCGGTTCCTGCGCCTCCAGTGAGATCTCCAGCCATTCCTCCAATGCCTCCTGGTCCTCCAGCTCCACCAGCATAAACTCCTCCAGGACCGAATGCACCTGCCCCTCCAGCTCCTCCAACTGAAATACACATTTAAAATGAAATTTAATAAAAAGTTATTGTACCTCCTCCAATGCCTCCCGCTGCACCTCCCGCTCCATATCCCCTTCCAGCCTGGAAAAGTTTCCGTTCGTATGTTTATCAAAGACTGTTTACATCAATATTGATGTTGATATCACCAGTGTCCATTCCTGGCAGGAATCGGTTGACTGTCATGACACGATTGGCAGCCATCTGAAGGGATTCAATTGGCAAGCAAAAGTATAGGTGTAATACCTGGAATCTCCTCAGTGCGTCTGCCAATCTGTCTCTCTCAGAGTCTGCCGCAATGTATGCTTGCTGCAGTTCCACCACACGTTGTTCGGTGTTGTCGAGACGAGAAATCAGGTCATTCAGCTCGTACTTCTTCGTTTCCAATTCCTTAGATTGCCATATCAGTCACTGTTTTTGAGTGGGAACCTGTACTTGTAGAGCATTCAGTCTTCCATCTTCACTTGACCGATGGGCATTGACAATATCAGCCAGGGTACTCTCATATTCATCATTCTTTCGGTGCATCTGATCTTCACCGAACCTAAACAGTCACCATTCCGACTTTTCCCCCCTTATATCACTTACTTGAGCTCCTGAGTGATCTTGTTGACGCGAATGCGCAGGTCGTTTCTCTCCGCCTCGGCGTTACTTAGCTGAAATGAATATTAGGTTCTCGTTGTTTACTATCAACGCAAACCTTGTCACTTGTGTCTGCCAATTCACTTCTCAGCTTGCTCAGTTTCGTGTCGAATTGCATGCTGAGTTGGTTTAGGTGATCGGCCTGCTTCACTTTGTCTCTGTATGCATTCTGTATCTTCTCCCTCTCGCTCTTGAGGTGATTGAATGAGTTCCTCAGTTCCTTGAGTGCATCTTCTGCCGCCTTCACTTTGTTCCTCAGTCTGCTCGTCTCAGTCTCGTAGTTGCTGTTCGCATTCTTCAACATATCGTTCTCACGCAGGACGTTGTCCAGTTCAATGCGCATCTGAATGAAATGAGTATTGCACCTTCTCTCATATAGGAAATAATACCTTATTCGAGTCCATTTGCAGTCCTGCATACAGTTCTTCCACAGTTCGCAGTCTGTTCTGAGCACTCTCCAGATCTCCGTCCTTCTGTTGCATTGCACTCTTCGCATCCTGGAGCTCCTCCTCCAAACGGCGCACTTGCGAGGTTACTGTAATCGAATCTTCTCATGAAATATAATGAGTGAACTAACGTTCTCTGATCTTGACTGTCTGATCATTGACAGTCTTCGTCAGATGATCCACTCTGTCTTGTGCAGCCTGCAGTTGTGCCTTCAGTCCAGTATTCGCAGTCTCCAGAGCCTTGGCCTCTGATCGAGTGGTGTATGCATCATTCTTCCACTTCTGGATCTCCCTTTCCGTCTCCGATCGGAAGTTCTCACTATCGTCCTTGAGCTTCTGATTCTGTGTGAAGAGACCGTCCAATTTGTCATCGTAATCCTTCTTCTCTCTTTCCAATTCATTCTCTCTATTCAGTGAGACTGCCAGTTGCTTCTCCAGATTGGCCACTTTGTCTCTCAGTTCATCCTCCACCAGTTTGAGTCCATCAAGACTCTGAACGATCCTTCAGAGCAGCGCGGATTACTGTAACCCACCTTGTGGTATTGTTCCTTCTCATCATCCAAGTCACTCATGTGCTTGTCATTCAATGCAGTGATCTCGTTCTTGAGCTTCTCCAACTCAGCCTGAATATCAATATTGATCAAATCCCTCCCCGTCTCAGTCCCCACCTCATATTTCCTCCTCAACTCGGACATGTCACTGTCCTGTCTGTCAGTTCCTCTTCCAATCTGAGCCAATTCATCCTCCAGGTCTCTAATCTTCCTCTCCAAATCATCCTTGTCATTGTCCATCTTTTCCAATTCCATCTTCCATTTGTCGTTGATCTCACGAATGCGCATTGCAGTGAGCTCATCGTCCTTGTACCTACATTCATTTCACTTATAGGATTCCTTCCTCCTCTTCCAAACCTGTCTGAACTTTCTCTGATCTCTCTGAGGATTCTGTCTGTGATATCACCGGCCCTTCTTCTTCCAACAACATCTGCTCCTCTTCCGTCTTCACCAGGTCCTCTACGGCCACCTTCGCCTATATTGAATCATGAGAACTGCTCACTCTATTGTTCCTACCGTAGGGAATCTCAATCTCATCTCCCCGTCCTTCCCTTCCTTCTCTCACACCACGAGCATCGCTGTAATGATTCTATGGTAATTTCTTGTGTTAGTCCCTTCATACCGTCCAGGTGCTCCTCTGGGTCCTCCTCCAATGACCACATCTCTGCCTGAATCATAGGACGTAATGGTGTCTCCTCTGTCAAGGGAAGGCTCAGTGGAACTGCTGGTTGGTCGTTCTCCTGGTCCGACTCGGCCAGCACTGAACGAAGATAAATATACACTGACTCTTTCTCTACATCACTCACCCTGCTCCTTCTCCACCCCTTCCATATCCACCGTATCCAGTTGCATAAGGATCACTGATTCTTCCTGCTCCTTCTCCTGGTCCTCCAGCAATATCGGCAGCCATTCCTCCTGGACCAACAACTGCACCAATTCCACCAGGTCCTCCAGCCCCTCCTGGCCCTCCTTCTCTTCCTGCTCCTTCCCGTCCTGGTGCTCCAGGTGCTCCACGAATGTGGACGCTAACATCTCTTCCTCCTCGTTCTCCTCCTCCATATGCAAAGTCTCTTCCCTTGGCTCCTTCCTTTCCGACGCCAACCAAAGCGCCACTGCGAATCCTGTCACGAAGTTCATTCAGAGCTCCGTTGAGGCCAGCAATTTCCTGTTCTAGATCCTTGATCTTCTGATTGAGTGCATTCTTGTCTTTGTTCGCTTCAATCAGCTCCTTGTTCAGCTGTTGAGCTCTGTTCATTTGCTGTGCCTGTGCCTGTTGTGCCATATCTGCCTTCTTCTCAGCCTCCGCGAGGTTGTTCCTTAGCGTCGCCATCTCCTGTTCAAGCTTTCGAATGGTTTCCTTGAGCTTGTTCGCGTCGTCTTCAGACTTGTGCTTCTGACTGAAAACAGTGAAACATCATGACGTGTATCCTAATGAGCACTCACTTGAGTACTTCTGCCTTCTCCTTCTGCAGTCTCTCATTGAGGTCATTCAACTTCTCCACTTCAGTTGTACGAGTCTGAAGGTCCACAGTGATTGTATATCATAATGTATTCACACTACGGCTTCAAAAACGGTTATAAATGCAAAAATGCATTTTACATTCATCTAATTTCCGAAGAGCTATTGACTCTACGTTCGATAGATAACTGCTCCGCAGAGAATAGACGAATGGCAAATGCACTTTACTGCGGTTTTGAAACCCGAATTCCTACCTTGAGATCATTCTCAATTTGGGCGATCTTGGCCTGTCCATTCTTGATTGTCGTGTCCAATTCGTCATTGTGACGACGGAGGAGGATCACCTACAGTAATCCCTTGTCTTCTGTACCCATTTCAATGTGAATACCTGTCTCTCATGGTCAGTGACACTCTCCTTCAACTTGTCAATCTCATCATTGTTCCTCTGAGATCCCTTCTCCATGTCATCCTTGTCCTTCCTTATAGTCTCCATTGTGTGCTTGATATCGAACAATTGACGAGAGATGAGATCTTTCTGCTTCCTGTAATTCTTTCCTTAGCCATGATCCACAACTATCTTCCCACTGGAATTCGTCTCTCTGTGTCTTGATCTCCTTCAGTTGATGTTCTGCCAGTGCGGCAGCCTTCATCGCTCCTTCCAGTTCAGACAGTGTTTTGTCGTGTTCACTGGTCAGAATGTCATTCGATGTCCTCTGGTCTTCCAACTGCTTCTGCAGAGTTCTGAAAGCACATCTATTCAGAGAGATCATCTCTCAGTCTACAAACCGTTTGACTTCTTCCATGTACTTCAACTGCGCATCCTTGTCTTCCAGTCTTCTCAGCACATTAGTGTATTCATTCTCCATATCACGGTACTTGTCCTTCAGAGGAGTGAATTCACTCTTCATTTTGGCGTTCTCTCTCTGCAGGGTCTCGATGCGACGATTGAGTTCACTGATTCTGAATGACTCAACAGGTTACGGTAGCACATTCACAAATTACCTGTTCTTGT
Source organism: Diplogasteroides magnus (assembly GCA_014805445.1). NCBI lineage: Eukaryota > Metazoa > Nematoda > Chromadorea > Rhabditida > Diplogasteroididae > Diplogasteroides > Diplogasteroides magnus. The sequence continues at coordinate 23,531 of JACMIF010000233.1, read as the reverse complement.
ACTCTTCCTCGAGACTTGTAGTGAGTTCGTGTGCCTGTTCCATTGCCTTTCTCGCATCTTCGCTTGAAGCAGTGGTGAACTGACTGAAAAGGGAACAAGTGCTACCGTACTCCATTACAGGCATACGCGTGCAGCTTGGCGATTTCCTCCTCCAGAAGTTTCCTTGCATTCTCTGCCGCCTGTCTCTCACTCTCGCTTGATCGCAGCTTGTCTTCCATACGACGCATGTTCCTTTCGAACTCATCCAGAGACTTCTGTCTGAAAAGACACAACAAAAATACTAAACTTTGACCTTCGTCCACTCACTGATTGGTAATCTCTCTCTTAGCATCGAATAGCTGCTTGTCCAGTCTTCTGCGCTGTTCATCGGCTGTCTCGAACTTTGTTATGAACTCCTTCACCTGCAAGGGCAGACAACGTGAACGGGGTACTGTAGAAGAGGTACTGTACCTGGCTCTCGGCCAGTTTCAGCTTCCTCTCCAGCTGTTGAACCTCGTTGTCCTTGTTCCTCAGTGCATTACGAACAGCACGAACTGCCTCAGAAGGAGGCAGAGGAGCGCGACCTGAATAATGAGTTCAAGCTTTCTCATTTTGATATAACATACCAGGAGAAAGACTTCTCGTTCTCTTTCCTCCTTCTGCAGTCTTGTCACTGTCCTGTGCGAAGTCATGCAACTTGCGAAGAGCGTTCTTAAAAACAGATTTTGTCTCTTCTAAGCTCATACTGTAATCCTACCGTAGCCTCGTTCAGTTTCTCCTTTGTACGTCTTAATTCACTGTCAACTTCAGCGATCTTACGAATGTTCTCATCTCCTTTGGATTCGAGCTCAATGTTGCGCTCGATGGACTCTTCGTACCTGATATAACAATCAGTCTATGCATTGATAATCTCTTTCTTACTTCTTCATGAGTTCCCTGATCATGTCTGCATCTCCTTCACTCGATTCAGTACCGTGAATGAGGCGAAGTTCCTCCAGAAGTTCACGGTTGTCTGTGGTTGCCTGTCCACCACCTGTACATATCCACCTTCCTTTCCCGTTGTTCATCAACCTCACCTCTTCCTCCAGAAAGCCTCTTGATGGCCTCGATGAGCGCAGCATCGCTTGCTCCTGAAAGGCTCCCAGTTCTCGTGATACTCGTGATGTCAATACCTCCTCCCGCTCCCCCACCTCCTCCAATATCAGCGAGGAGTGATGCGATGTTGCCACCTCCATCTGAAAGAACATCCCTTTGTGTTCATCCCTCTCTTCCTCCCGTAATTCTATCCCCATGGTCAACTGTTTTCTTCTCCACTATCGAATGGAGAGGGTAATTTCGCCCCTCTCTACAGGCCTTAATTTTGCATTGGACTCATCTTCCTTTCGTTGTTTACTGCCTTCCTCTTCCAAATGGAGAAGGGAACGACGAGTGTTCACCGACAAAAAATGAATGGCCAACCTCCAGCTGCGGCTGCTCGAAGGGCGTCACTCGGAAGGAGATTGATGTTACGAGTGAGATTGGTCACATTACGAAGGGTTCGAGTGAACTCTTGACGTTGATTGTCCAGATCTCTGAAGAATCATTAGTGAAATGAGAATGAAGTAGAAATGAACTCTTCTGTCTGCCTCTTCAGATCAGAGAATTGCTTGCGAACTCTCTGCAGTTCCGTCCACAGATCCATCATCTTCTTCTGTTCATCAGACAGATACTGGGAGAGGTTCTACAACGTACCCAATGCTATTACTGATAGACTAGGGGTTCAACCTTGTTCTGTGTGATGTAAGTCCTCTCCTTGCCACTCATTTCCCTTTCGTATCTCTCGAATTCCCTTCTTAGTCGATCATTCTCGTGCATCAGTTCATCATTCTTCTCTCTCTCATTCTCATACTTGATACGGTATTCATCAGCTCTAAAGTAGCACTACTCAGTAATATATCACTGTGTAATTGCACTCACCGTCTCCTCTCATCCTCGAGTCTCGCGATCATCTCGTAATTGGCGTTGGGATCTCCAGCATTGATACCATACATGTTGAGACCTCCCCCACCACCTCCATACGTGTATCCTCCTCCAGCTCCTCCGGCACCACCACCTGTATCACCTACCATCAGGGCAGTAGTATCACTGTCGGGCCACTAGCTACGACTATGCTACGACTATACTACGACGGTGGACTTCGATGGGCTCTCCTCACTCACTCAGCAAGCCCGTATAACCTCCTCCAGTACTACCAAGACCGATGTTGACATTCATTCCTCCTCCACCTCCTCCTCCATTTCCACGGGAAGGCGACCACAGATCCATGTTGCGACTGGAATTGTAACCTCGGAAAGAAGATGAAGGGATGAACGAACAGATAGCTGGAGTCATCAAAGACAAGGACAGTTCCTGGGTCTCCATCGATTCTAGTTCTTGCACCAGACATACGATTCTCCAATTCAGCGATGTGACGACGGTACTCGGACACCTTCAATCACATACTTTTCTATACACGCACTGTTGGTCTCACCTTGTTCTGTAGGGCACTCATCATCTCAGAATACTCCCTCTGCTGCTCAACGTTGTTGTCGATACGTTGACGGAACTTGTTCAGATCATCCTGCACAGCACTTTCGTATTCATTCATTCACTCCCTTGTGTACCTGAGTACGATCAAGTCTTGCTGCAGACATTCCATGCCTTCCACTATCCATATCCAGAAGGAGGTCATCTTCGTATGACGAGCCCGGGTGGTACGTGGTTTCTCCATTCGTGTCCCTACAACCAGATCATTGTTCACGCCACAATGCAGAGTATAAATGTGGAAGGGACATTCAAGGGACATGAGTCATGCTGGTGAGGGAATGATTATTGTGAGTGAGACGATGGTGCAATCTTTTGTGCTTCTGACTCGCAGCGAGGAATCTACCCTCCTATGCTAATCACGATTGATTTGCTCCCTGTTCTGACTTGTAAAATCCTGAAGCACGATAGTCCCTGTCCTCGGAAGGATCCCTGAGAGAACGAATTGGTGGACGATACGAGCCCCATGGACACTTGCGCCATAATGGGGGAATGGGACGCTTGCGCCATTAATGTAACCAAAACGATGGCGCATCCGTCCATTTCACCATTATGGCGCAAGTGTCCATGGCGCTCGTGCCGTCCACCCGAAGAAATATGTTCGCTCTCATCGGTCTTCCATCATGTCCCCATTCCACTTCATCCGTTGCCTTCTCCCATTTTCTGCTCCCCAACAACGCAAGCCTTGCAAATGAGTAAAAGAGGCAGTATGGAGCCTAGATGAGGCCAGTGTTCCGCAAATGAGATCGGGACATGGAGGAAGGAAGGGAGAGTGGCCTTCGAAATAGAGTTGGGGTTGCCCCCATAGTGTGCGAGATAATGAGGACGATGCCTAACAATTGTTTTTGAGATGGTGAAATTCGAAGGAAATTTGAATGTGCAAGTCAACAGTTCACGTTCCCAATTTGAGCTCTACTGAGAAATGTTGCCCTTTTGAGATCACTTCGAACTCCATTACGCCACCGAACTTTCAATGGTGGCATATGTGTATTTGTTTATGGGAAATGGAAAGGAGGAAGGTTGAGTGGTCGGTTCTTCCGCATAGACACCTCATTGCATTCATGAGTAGTAGAAGAGGGAGGCGGTGAGGCGAAACACACAGAATATGAGCACTCTTGGTCTTTTAAATATGGGAGAGCACTCTTTACGCGACTATTATTACACGTGAACATTCTGCGGTCACTGCATTCACGATGTGTGAGAGGAGAGACAAGTTAGTCGGAGCGTGGCACATGTTGTGGGATGATAACCACAGGTGATACTCACGACACAATAAACCCTTCGCTCACCAGTAGAATTCTCCATAGTTGGAGCGACTTCCAGGACTCTCGGGGATTCCTGTAGTGACGTTCACGTTAACATTTCCTCCTCCTCCCCCTCCTCCAGTATTCGATGGGATTTCAATGACAGAGGACTCCAGAGTCGAACGAGTCTCATCCGGATCCATCATTCTGCAATCATTTCATCTTTGTGTTTCTTCCAAAATCATATTCTTTACTTTGCGAGGTCCTGTGCCTCTTTTCTGGCGGCGGTTGCCTTTTCTGCTTGATGTGCTGCTCTTCGTGCTGAAAAAATACTCTCTTCGCATTCCATAACAAATCACGACAAACACGCCACGACGAACAGTGAGCGCGCGACATTCAATTGGGAGGAACAGAGTGAAGGGATCATGCAAGGGAGGAGAAGCCATAATGGGCGAGGGGACGGGGCGCGGCGCAGTCTTCATCAATCTCCCCTGACAGAAAGAGAAACGAGCCCCAGGTTGGAAGTGTTCCACATTTGCATGCGTGGATTTCTTCCCCATTTGCCGTTTGCGGGAATCATAAATGAGCGAAAAGCGAAAGATGAATGTGTAAGGACAGTGTTGATTATCTGCAAACACGCGTAAATAGAGGCGCGACATCTTCTTCTGACTTCGCAGCCTATCGACTTTTTTGTTGACTACCCGAGAAAGGCGTGCAATGGACTCATTGGCGCTCATGCTGAATTGGTTGAACGACACTTAGTGCATCATAGACCACCCAAGAGAATCACATCAATAACAGATTTGCACAAAGATTGAATGAAGAGGTGTAGTAGTGTCCATCGTATCAAAACAAAGTAGTAGCAATGACAAAAAGGGGAATGAGGGAGGAGGGGCGATGAAAAGAGAAGAGGGGAGTCATGGCAACGGTACGGGGAGGAGACTTGGTCCAGAGGGTATTTAGAGAGACTTCGTTTACTTGAGTGAGATATACTAGAGGCTTGAAAAGGGGCTGTTGGGAGGTATTTGTTGTAGTCAGGCTGCATTACATGCATGCATGGTAGTAAATACAGACTGTTCCTGCATGCAGTATTAGGGGCGAGAGGCTGTTTACTCCGAATACTCGGCATACTGAATACTCGACAGGGAACGAGAGAGCATGCTGACGGTTGGGTTGATTGTTGTCAGAAGGACAATGACACCCGATAACGTCCATCGACAAACACACAACGTCCATCCGCAATGAACCTCTTCTGTCTCTCCGCCGAGCTTCGCGCTGCCTTTGATTGGCAAGGGCAGCGTTCGCCTCTCCTAATGTGAGCGGACGAACGGATACTTTGTGCGAGACGTGCGTCCACTTCCCCGGGACGATGGCCTCTGTTCTCACAACAGGAGAAACACTTCGTGATCCTGAAATGCACTATTAATTGCCGAAAACATGACGATATTTTTAGAATCTCATTAACAAATCAAGACAACAAATGGAAAAGGGGAGTTCCTGAAATGAACTTTTAGTTGCTGAAAAAAACACGACTATATTTTTGGAATCTCTTTCACTTCGGGGCAAAGCAAGAAAACAAATGTGGAACACGACCAAAACACGGAGTGCGTCCTTCATCCCCTTCCGCGTCCGACGGCAGAACAACAAGAGAGCAGATCTCTGAGAGGAATTGTCTTACCTGTACTGGGTGAGCTGCTTCCGACTGAGGTCGGTGAGAGAGTGCGGAAGGCTTGAGAAGGCGGATCACGAAGGGATGAAGGGTTGTCACTTAGTGCTTCAGCTTCTGGGATCTGCAGTGGAGATCAAGCGAATGCTCAGAGGCGATTTCTCACTAGGCAACGCATTTCGGACTATAAAACCTCCCAAATCTCATCGGAGCGGTTGTCTCTCACTTCGAAAGACAGCCGATCGGTGGAGATTAGGGAAGTTGAAATTTCCGAAAACGTTTAGTAATGCTTCTTACCTCAACAACGAGTGATCGTCCGACAGCGTCGCTGTTAACACCCACACAGAAGAACATTCACCGTTTGGACGGCGATCATTCTACAACGAATGAAGGGTGTCTCATCATCATCGAGAGAACACTCAGAGGACTCTCATGCATCGATAAGATTACGGGGACATGTACCGAACTGGAAGTGAGGAAGAAGGCAGAAAAGTGCAATTGAGGCAGCCAAATGGAATAACTTCGTTCTCTCCCTCTAGCCCCGTTCCCGTGTTCGTTGCCCCCCGACGTGAAAAAAGGTGTTGTTGTTATTGTCTCTATGTACTAAAAGGGGAACCAAGAGGGTCTTCCCCCTTTTTGCTCTTTCTGTTTGGTCCGACATTTTTTCGTTGCCAAGTGGAAAAAGGGTGTTATTGTTATTGTCGCAATGCACTAAAAGGATTGCCAAGAGGGACTTCGCCCTTATGCCCTTCCTGTTTTAGTACAGAACAACAATGGGATTAATCGATGTATGCAGCATGAAGTGGCCCCACAGGTGTGCACAGCAGTGAGTGGGAATAAATGGGGAGGCCAAAACAGGACTGACAAGAGGAAGATTGCCAGAGGATACAAGGGGAGAACTGAGTAGTAAAGACTGAGGCAATGGCGCTGTCAGAGGGGGCACATCTCCTCATAGGAATCTAAGGTTACGCAGCGGCTGTCACTAGTCTTCTTCCAGTTGAGTGAATGAGACCTGCAGTGTCTGCCACGAGTAAACTCTGATGGACGATTGTTTTGCGTGGCCACATGCGACGGGTCAAATACACTTCTGCCACTCGTACAGAAATCGATGCTCTTTCCATAACGAGTGTGCTTTTCGGTAGGATAAGACACTCTTTGGGGGGAGACAGAAAGGGAGTCCTCTATGCAATTCCCTTGAGTGTCACGGAGCGGAACAGACGCAATGGAATGACAACAGGGTGCAAAGACTCCCTCATTCTAATCTGTATCAATACGCCGAGAATGGCATGTTATGATGCCACAATGTTCAAAACAAGACTGACTGCAGTGGAAGAGATCTCTCAGGGTGTCAACAACTAAATTGGCTCTCTCAGACGATGGAAGGCGTTCAATAAACAGCAGCTCCAGACCGCTTGAGGCCATTAATAATAACACTTGAAGAGATGAGAATAATGGAGATTATTTACGTGTGCGCAACCCTCCCCATTTCCCTTTGCATTTGTGACCAAAATCTGTCATTTTTTGGTGCTATCCTATGGAAATTGACGCGACTCTGGGGACCCACAAAGGCATTCTACTTCTCAAGAAGAGAAAAAAGAAGGGAGAGAAGAGAATGCAACTGAATGCTCTCCTATGTGCTCCCTTCTCCTCCCTAAAAGCCGCCACGAAAATGAGTTAGATAATTCCCCTCTGACTGGAAAACCACGGCTTTTCTGGTAATGGAAACGAGAAACAGAGAGGAATGGACAAGAGGGTAATCGAAGGTCTTTCAAGTCAAGTAGCCATTGAGCGGGGTATAAAAGCTATTATGGGTGGTCCTTGGATTTGACTGATTGGGCTATGGGAGAATGAGTGGATACAGCATCGTGCGTGAAGGGGCAACGACATAAATGGAAATAGAGGGAGGGAGAGGGAGAGGGAAGGATGAAGCAGTGAAGAGATGCGGGAACGGCAGGACAAGCACAGATGGCTGTCATGGATTGGACATGAGATGGAGGACACTGATAGGGAGGAGGAGGCTACTACTGTCACTCAATCGGAATGAAATATCATTCAACCACTGCCTATTGTAGAATTGTAACAATAATCTATTACTACGCGTTTTTGAGCCTACACTGTCTCAATGCGCATAAATATCTAACTAGCTATCTACTAATCACCAACGCCGTGACCACCTTCCACTCATGGTGGTCTTTCGCCCCTTACGACCCGTTAATATTCAATGTTGCGTTGCATTGACCGGTGTCCCATTTCTCTCACGCAACCCATTTCAACCTCCACTATGCCACCCGGAATTCGCTCTATGATCAAAACAAGTTGTTTACTGGTAAAGCGAGAAAAAGGAAGAGGCCATTGCTGCCCTGACTGTTTTGACTCTTGCACAGAGCATTGGCTGACTGCGTGTGGAAACAGAAGAAGAGGAGGGGGACTCATTCGGAAGTGAAAATGGGAAGACTGAAGCAAGAGAAGGTCAATGGGTTGGCAGTGGAAGAGGGTAGAGTGAGAAGACCCACTTGAGTCATTACGAGAAGTCACTTCTTGTGGTGGCTAGTAATGGGGGTTAAGTCGGTCGGCTGTTGCAAAGGGGGAGCCACTCTCTTCTCTGTATGGTCCGGGATCGAGGTGTCTCTCTTTGCCTGCCACCTACCGGTTTCCGTACTTACTGTGTGTGTATCTTCGCGTGTACTCACTCTCGCAACACACGACCCTCACATAATGGGAGTCTCTTCCCCCACTACTCACTGCGCGAAAAAAAGAGAAGAAGAAGAAGAAGTGGAACCATCCCCCACTCAAATGCGGTAAATATGATGGGCTGGACTGGAAAAAAAACTAATGAAAATGTCACTGCGTTCATCAATCAAATGTTCCAATGATGGAATTCAAAATACGATGAAAATAACAATCCATCTTTTCAGGGATACCTTTCTGAGGCCGGAGCATCAATTGTGGATCGCAAGCTTGGACTGAATGTCGTTCCCACAACAGGAATTATTAAGCTGGCGGCTCCCACTTTCTATTACTCAAAGATTGACAGGTAATCATAGAGGGAAATACAACGATAAATTGGATTATGATTCAGGGCAAAGGCTCGAACGAAGGAGCGCATCTACTCGCGATATCCCGATCTGGGAAGGAGATTCACTAGAGTTGGATTACCTGACAAGGTAAACATGCCACTCTCCTATAGGGGTTCTAAAACGGTAATTTTATGCGAGAAAGTGCATTTCTCATTCGTCTATTCTCCGAGGAGCGGTCGTCTCTCTCATGCGATAGACAACCGCTCCGAGGGAATTAGACGAATGAGAAATGCATAAAATTACCGTTTTAGAAACGCTACTCTCCTCCCTCCAGTACATTATACGACCGTTCAGGTTGGAAGTTTTCAACTCTTCGTCACCGGATATCAGGATGCCATTCATTGGATTCGCACATGGGAACAATTCCCCGAGCAGGTGAGGGGGAGGAGGATTAGCGACATTGTGGTCATTTTATGGAGTAATAAAGGATGTTGACGACAATGGACACATGAAACGTCTCGAAACTGTTTAGAGTAGTTACGAAATGCGTCCAATTCTACGATGCGGAACAAATAAGAACTGCGGGTTCTAAATCGGTAGCTTTGTCGTCATTCTTCTCCGCCGCGCTGTTGTCTATGAGGGAATGAGACAACCGCTCTGCGAAAAGAATGATGACAAATTTACCGTGTTTGAACCCCTACTGTAATAGTGAAGGGTAAGATTATATCAATTGCAGGCACCTCCTCCAGTCACTCAGAGGGAGTTCCAAATGCAATTCGAGAGAATGGTCATACTGGACTACATCATCAGAAACACTGGTAGGGGGAGTAGGGGGAGTAACGGTCATTATTATTCGTTCAGATCGGGGCAACGACAATTGGCTCATCAAATACGAGCAGGCCGATATTGATGAGACGAGTACAGTGCCCATGGATCCACCACAGGTGGGAATACAAGAGGGGGATTCGTTGTGTCTGAATCTCCACTTCTACCATCTCTTATTCTACCGTAGATACCCGGGAATGACTAGCAGAACGAAAGACGGAATGCATGAACATCTTGTAAAAACAGTTGCAGAATGCAAATACAAATCATTGTCTCCTAATATAGCAGCATATGAAAGGAGCAAAAGGGGAAGATGGGGCGCATGTAGTTGTGTTTTGTTGTAGAGACAACCGGAATGCACTCGATCGACAGAGATAATCCTCAGAATGTTTTGCACGTCCATCGGGGGGCTTCAGTGCCACGTAGTGCATTGAAAGAGATGCGATACGAACCATAAACCGACACGAACTGCATCATCATTCATGTCTGTTGCAGTCCGGAGAGGACGAAGGGGCACTCATTGACTTGGATACAGCATCATCGAGGGAGGGAGAAAGAGAAACTGTGCCTGGTGAGTACTGTAACGACGATTAACATATCACACTGAACTGGACTAAACTGGAACGGAACGGAACTGAATCGGAACCGTACTTTTATACCTTGTACGCGCATTACGTTTTTTGAACCACAGCCCTCTTTGTTTTTTGCGTTCCATTTCGTCGTTTCTCGAACCAAACGACGTGATTCGGCACGTTTCATCCAAAAATATTTAGATTCTGAGTGACAGTTGAATTGGGAAGCACAATTCTATGTTATTTGTTGCAGAATCAGTAACGGAAGGACACTCGAATCAGCCGCCAGAACTCGAATGGGCTGATGTTACCGTACCCAAGGTATCGACATCAGAGTTGTTTTCTCTAAACGAATGATGAATTATTTTTCAGATAACAATCGCTGCTATCGACAACGGTCTCGCCTTCCCCTTCAAGCATCCCGATGAGTGGAGAGCATGTGAGTACAGTGGATGGACGACATGAGCGCTATTGACATTTGCGCCATCATTTTCATCACTCGAACGGCGCAAGAGTCGATTTCACCATTATGGCGCAAATGTCCATTGCACATCTGAGGACGATACTCCTGATTCTGAGTGTTGTCTCTTCAGACCCCTTTGGCTGGACATTCCTTCCCATGGCACGACATGCGTTCTCTGAAGAGACTATCGAGCACTATCTTCCACTTCTCGATGACACCAATTTCGTCGCTGAGCTGGGAGCGGAACTGAGAGATGTGTTCAAGGTATGCCTACTGCATCCTAATTGAGTTGAGCACCAGGGTTTCAAAAACAGTAAATTTGTCGTCATTTTTCTTTGCCGCGCGGTTGTCTCATTCCCTCATAGACAACCGCGCGGCGATGAAGAATTACGGCAAATTTACCGTTTTTGAACCCCTGATGAGCACACCTTTATCAGAGTGACAAGGGATTCGACAAAAAGATGTTCGAGCACCAGTTGAGTGTGATGAGAGGACAGATATTCAACCTGAGAGAGGCACTCCGCACGAGAAAATCGCCATATCAACTTGTTCTGGTAAGCACATTGATTGACCTCAAGTGAATTGTTTCCAATCAGATGCCTGCTCAATACATGGTGGAAGTGAAGCAAAAAAAGAACAAGAAGAAGAAGAGAAGAGGAGAGAGGACGAGAAGAGAACAGGCTGAAGAAGTGACATGGAGTGATCAAGAAGGTTTGCGACCTCCAGAATAGTGTTACGAAAAACGGTAGTAGAATGCATTCGTCCATGGTCTAAATCTCGCGGAGCGATTGTCTATTGCATGAGTGAGACAACCTCTCTTACAGTTAGAGAATTAGAGGCCAGAATAATGCACTCTACTACTATCTTATTGCTAGAAGGAAGGAAAGTAAGCACATTTTCATTTTTATGTCGTCTAATTCCCTTGGAGCTGTTGTCTCTTTCATGTGATGGACAGCCGATCCAAATGAATTAGACGACAGAAAATGCAAATTTGCTTCCTTTCCCTACCCGATTTATAACCCTTTTCCAGAACATTCTCATTCATCTTCATCCATTCAGAAATCGCCGCTCAATCTTCTGCGGCTGAGAATGCTCCCGGTCCATCTTCCATTTCCCCTGGCTCCTCCACTGCCACTACCGTAAGACAGCCTCGCACGTGGCAGGACACATACCAACAGAAGATCGAGACTCGCGTTCCCTTCTTCCGCTACTGGTAGTATGCACATCTCTCCCCGTGACATTCTAGCATTTTGACATTTTGCTTTTACAAGTAGCATATTCCGGATCCCATTCCATTTATTCCACATGCTTCTAACTTCTAACTCGTTTTGGGATTCGATTTTTACATTACCTCATGGAATCGTTGAAGAGTTGTTACTAATTTATTCCTTTATGTGAGATCAAATGTAGCCCTGTTGACTGCGTGTCCTAGTTTGACTCTGTCATATCTTTTCCCTCTGTGACTATTCCTATGCAGCTTTTCCTCCACCGTTTCAGTTACTTCTTCTTCTCGGCAATATTCTTTATTATATGTTCTCTAGTCGTTTCCATTACTTTCTTCCCTTCTCAACTAACCAAGGCGGTTTCTTTTGAGATTCCACTCACACTCCTAATCACAACTGATGATCGTCTCATATAACCTGGATAAATGTTCTCTTTTCTCCTTTGTGCACATCCCTGGACGAGTGTTCGAGTGCATTTCATCCAAGTCTGCCCCGCTTATAAGTGGGTCAATGACGAGAATGGATGGGGATACGAGTATGGGTGAGACGAGAGAAGGAAAAGAAAGAGAGGCTGAGATTAGGGAAGATTCGAGAAGCCCACCAGAGGGGGGATTGTTGTACATCGGCTGTTCGCGCAGCAGACACTTCCACTACTGAGACTTGCAGTGTGTGGACATGAGAGAAGGGAGACTAAGTCCCAATGGAGACGAGTTCACCCCCTCCCCCCACTCTTACTCTTGCGTACACTTTCAATGGACTCTCTCAACAATCTCTCCTCTCCCTGAATCGCCCTATCCCTTCACATTGTCCCTCTCCCTCTTTTCTCCCTCTCCCATTCCCCCGTACTCTCCCTCGGCAAGGCACCCGTTGACCCTTCTTCTTCTCTCTTCTCTAGATCGGGAGCTCACATTTGGTACACGTGGCATCTTTCCTCATCTTAGGTTTCAAATTTTAGTAATGTCGAAAATTTGAAACGTTTTTCAATCAAGTAAATGCCAGTGAATGAGATGGGAAAGGTCTTCCTTCGGGGGAAAAGGACACCGTCCCTTTCCTTATCTCATTTTAGTTCCCATTCATTGTCATTCATTCTGTCAATCATCCATGCAGTTCGGTGCCCATTTTACTACTCCTGCCAGTCAATCCGTTGTTCCTCGTCTTCATTTCTCCTCTCAGCCTCCTTGGCAAATCACAGTTTATTGTTTACCGTTGAGTCCTCTTCATTTCACGGCAGTCTTCGTACTAGTCCACTACCTCATACATATTCATGCTGTTCGGTAGTATAAAATGTTATCGGGCTCCGCAATCTCTTTTTCTCGATGTGCCACAGTTGACAAACACAAGGGAACTCAGATGCGAGAGAGAGTAGAGGTTACCTTTGCAATCGCAGATCGTCCATTTTCATCGTGTCGCGTGGTACAATTTCCCCAGCCAACTTATATTTGGTATGATTACAGTAATCGGAACCGAATTCGGAATGCGATCACTCCTTGTCGTTCTCTGCTGCTGTGCAGTCGCCTTGGCCGAACATCACGGTGATCCTCTCTCCGACAAGGAACACTTCAAGGTGACCTCTCATTCTTCGAAAATCATCCCACTGTTGGGTGAGAAAGGGGAAGGCCGGGATAGGCTATATTACAGCAGCCGCGTCTTGGGCTGACGTGGCACTCTTAGGGGACGGCCTGCTTTTTGCACAGACCATTTGTTGCCAAGGCTCCCTTCTAATGCACAGACTTAGTACAACTGGGGAAAGGACGATTTATTGGATTTATGTATAATCGAACTGACGTTTAGAATGGTACCAAGAGGACTAATGGAAAAGTGGAAAGATGAAAAGTCTGACAGAGTACAATGAGTGATTATTTACAGGGAAAGGAACACGATGCCAAATTCGACCACGATGCATTCCTGGGAAAGGATAAGGCGGCCGAGTTTGATGAGCTGACTCCTGAGAAGAGCAAGGACAAACTCGCGTTAGTAAACTCAATGAACATTACTACTAGGGGCTCTTTCGATATTTAGAAATCTGTGAATTCGTCGTCATTCTTCTCCGCCGCGAGTTTGTCTGTCATGTGTGAGACAACCGCGCTGCGGAGAAGATTGACGACAAATTTACCGATCTTGAATCGCTAATGAATAGTAATAGTAGAAGGACATCACGAATAGCACTGCTTCTTCAGGAAACTCGTCCCCAAGATGGACTCGAACGGAGATGGATTCATTGAGGAGAACGAACTGAAGGACCACATCAACTTCATGCAGAAGAGGTTTGGTTCCACTAGGTTGCTGTATCTGAATACCGAATTGAAGGTACGTCAACAACGACGTCGAGCGCACGTGGAAGAACTACAAGGCCGAGAAGATTGTCGATGGAAAGATCGAGTGGAAGGACTACCGGTTAGTGACTCTGATTATGACATTTTAGAGATAACCGCTCCTCAAAGGGCAGACTAATGCACTAAAAGACTCATATAAGATACCCTATGACATGATAACAGACTTCTTCAGTGAGATGGTCTACGGATCCCCCGATGGAGCTGGACAGGAGCTCTCCCCCGAATACGCCAAGATGATTGCTCGTGATGAGAAGAGATGGAAGTCGGCTGACTATGACAGCGATGGAAAGATGGACAGAACTGAGTATGGATGCTTCATGCACCCAGAGGACTGTGACCACATGAGAGATGTCGTTGTGGCTGAGACTGTTGATGATATCGACAAGAACAAGGTGAGAGTGTCCTTCCCTTGCATCCATGACTAAGTGTTCCAGGATGGATTCGTCGACCTCGAAGAGTACATCGGAGACATGTACCGTCCCTCTGACTACCCTGAACTCAACGGAAAGGAGCCCGACTGGGTTGCGTCTGAGCGTGAAATGTTCAACGAGCACAGAGACAAGAATTCTGACGGAAAGCTGGACAAGGTACGGTAATGAGTGAAGGAGGAAGGAGTGAATGGTTGATTCAGGATGAGATGAGAGACTGGATCATGCCCATTGGATTCGACCATGCAGATGCAGAGGCAAAGCATCTCGTGGCCATGGCTGATGATGACAAGGTCAGTGGTTCTCCACTATGGTTGACAGTTTCACTACTTCATGGGTTATACTTCACAGAGAGTATATCTTTAAATATATAGTTTCATTGAAACGCAACCCATAAAGTAGTTAAACTGCTAAACATATTCTCCACCATAATGCTCACTGAATGAAACTCTTACAGGACGGAAAGCTGTCCGCTGAGGAGATCATCGCTCACTACGACACATTCGTCGGTTCTCAGGCCACCGATTACGGAGAGCAACTGCAGAAACACGACCCTGCCGACCTCTAAGAAGTAGTACAAAAATAACATAACAGAGAATCATCATGTTTATACCACTACGCGGTCTGCTCTACTTCTCAGTATAGTCTCCAATATTGTGTATCTGATCGTACCAAGATCGGCCCCTGAAGCCGGGATCATGCAATAGTTCCACACAAACCCTCGCTGTAGTCAATTCCTGGTTCCTGTACTGCCTTCGGGAATCTCGCCAATTGCCTTATTTATGTGCATTTTTACTTCATATTGAACGGTTGACTGTTGTTCGTAATGTGCCTGTTATTGTCTGCATAAAGTGCCCTGCCTACTCAATGGCTATCAGTACAAGGTGTTTCTCGACGAGATCCAATAGACAGTCCAAAGATGAGTATGTG
Organism: Diplogasteroides magnus; assembly: GCA_014805445.1. Lineage (NCBI taxonomy): Eukaryota > Metazoa > Nematoda > Chromadorea > Rhabditida > Diplogasteroididae > Diplogasteroides > Diplogasteroides magnus. The sequence continues at coordinate 8,289 of JACMIF010000233.1, read as the reverse complement.
CCGTTGTAGGAAGTGTGAGACCAGTTCCTTCTCCACCTCTCACCATATCTGCTGCTTCTCTCCTCCCTTTCACCCTTATTCTCCTCTCCCAACCCACTCTCTACCCATTCCCTTTCTCTTCCCTAGCCATCTCCCCTGCAGGGGGACTGGCCTCATTTCCCTATTCTCGACATGCCCATTCTTCCCTTGATCTCATCCCTATCGATCCTACTTCACGCCGTTTCTGCCTTCGACGTTCCTTGTTCAGGTTTGTGAGCCTTGAACCTTATTCTTATCACATTTACCTGTTCCACTGGCCTACTTGTATCCATCTAATTGACAGCTTATCAAAGCGATGTGCAATTTATGTAGATGAATGAGATCGCCGAATCAATCAGGTTTCCTCAGGGGGGTTGACTCACTCCTTTTACACAAGGAAATTCACCTCGAGGCCATGCATTGTGACTGTGTAACCATTTTAGTACAATTCATTATGAGCAAAACATAATTAACATAAAGCTGTGGGATAGTGAAGGTTGAATGAATATATTAGCACATTCCCTCTGTCTTTCGGGGTCGTGTCAAAGCAGTAGAGGCGACCGTGTGAATGAAGCGCAGACAGAACGAATACACTAATCTATTCATTCTGCCTTCACTACTACAGGATATGACTCGAAATGTTGGTTCTTTCAGTCAAATTGATCGGGAATCAATGTCTTTTCGACGAGGAATGTTATGGGATGAACACAGTGTGCAAGAATGGAAGGTGCTCATGTCCAACGAACTTTGAGGAGTTTGACCTCAATAATATGGAGACGATCTGCAGATTAGGTACTTTTCCATTATTATGATATTGTGAGTAGCTAAAGAAAAAAAACGTTTTTCTGCTAAAGAACGATGTTATGCGAACACGTTGCAGCTCCTTCATCTATCGGAGACAGTTGTCAGAGGGACTGCAAGCCTCCCCTCCTGTGCAGAGATGGAAAGTGCGAGTGCTGGGGAGGCAGCATCGTCAATGGACAATGTGTAGTTCGTGAGTGAAAGAGTAGACGATATACAGTCTAGGGTAAATTCAGCCTGTCCTCCCGGTCAGATACTGTATGGAGTGGAATGTCAGAGGATTGCACACTTTGGACAACCTTGTGACAAAGATGCACAATGTGTGGACCCGTTCAATTCTTGTGTGGGAGGAACATGTCAGTGCGCACCAGGAACAACGAGGGACATAATGAGGGGATTCTGCTATGCTGGTAAGAGAAGAATCAAAGACACATAACACCATAACCTTCTCGAGAACTGTTTATGTAGTTCAGCGATCTGTAGTGTAGTTCTAATATTTTCGAAGACGTGGATCTCCATCGAATACCAAGTCCCACAATTTCTCTCGAATCTTCAACACATCGTGTTCCTTCAGTGTGCCCAGATGGTATGCACCCCAAGCAGACATGCCGTCGACTCTTCATCAACGACGTCGATATGCTGGAAAATGCAGCAAATTCAGACAGCTGTCCACTTGGTGAGCATAAATATTCCTACAGTTTGACTGCTATGTTTCACAGGGAGTATATCTTGAAATACGTACTGGCTTTGAAACATAAACCATAAAGTGGTGACATCGCTAATCATTATTCCTACCAGTTCCCTTCCTTCTAAAACTCTGTCATTTTGAGGGTATCGTTGTGTGACATATGGTAGTCCCTACGTTGGTCACTGTTGCAGACTCCGCTGTCCTTATGGAGAACCCGATCTCTCGTTAGACTTTCCTGCATAAACTGTGATATTATCGCAATTTTTCAGTCAGTCATGCGATGCGGGAACTCCCGATGATGCAAAGTGCAGACCACTCACACACTACTGTTACACGGTTTGTCTTCCATTCTATGTAGGATGGCAATTCGTGCCTTCAGGTGACTGAACCAGGCTGGAAGGCGTCCCTGTGTTGTCCTCGCCCCTGCAGAGACCCCACTCCTCTCTACATCAATGGACAATGTCTGAGTATTGCGAGGAGGGACGATCCATGTCAGATCGACCAGCAGGTACTGATTACTACTCATATTCTATGCATTGGGGAATATAAAACTGTAATTTATGTATCTCGCATTCGTATCATTACCTCGGAGCGTTGTCTATCACATGAGTGAGATAATCGGTCGTCGGAGATTAGATTAATGAGAAATGTTCTTTCTCTCATACAATTACCGACTTGTAAACCCTAGTGCTCATTTTCCCATTGCAGTGTGAGGGAGGAATCACAATGTATTGTGCCATAGGAATCTGTCAATGCAAACTTGGCTTTGCTCCTGTAAGTTTTCATTGAATTCCCCTCACATTGTGACATTACAGAATGACAATGATAGATTCCCCACTTGTGAAAAAAGCTGCGACAAAATGAACGAGGTCCGTAAAAACGTAGAATTGTTTTTTAAAATGAATTTCTAATCAGGTTGCTTCTGGAGACCAATGCCTCCAAAGGATAAAGATTATCGGAGAACGTTGTTATCACTCTAAACAATGTCCGGCCTTCTCGGAATGTCGATATGGAACGTGCCAATGCATTTGTGGATATGAAAAGAAGAGGGTGAGTTCATTTCCTGGTCTCAACGCACATTGAAATGGTCTCTTAATCAGGATAACCTTCTCGGTGAACGATGCTCGAATCCCGAAGATCCTCTCAGTTTGAATAATATCCTTACCGGAGTAGAGCAATTATTCAACAAAGGAGCATCAACTAGGAACAGAAGAAGCGATTTTCTTTCTTTATTCACGTCAGATCAAAGTTCTTCAAAGGATCAAATCTGATTAGGAGTCTATCATTAATAATTGCTTATATCATGTCCTGTATATATTTGTGAAAGGCAAGAATTGACTCAGATTGGGTGCGAACGTACAAGTAAAGACAATATATCATTGTGCCTGTGCGTGTCCAATGTCCAAAGTGACAAGTTGTGACAAGGTCAGCTTGGGGGCCGTAACCTGTTCCGTCTTTATCCTTTTTGAACAGCGAGAACGAGTGATTCACCCTCACTCACATCGATTCCTCCCTCTGCACACAATGCTTGTCGCCTCCGGAAAGATCGTCGCCCTTTTGTTCCTTTTAGTACAACTATCTGAACAGGTACTTATATCCCGGCTAGAGTTTCTAAATCGATACTAAAGTGATTTTTCCATTCGCCGGTCCACTCGGAGCGGTTCTCTATCGACATGTAGAGACAACCGCTCCGAGGGGATCAGACGAATGAGAGATGCACTTTAGGACCGATATACAAACCCTAGTATGGCCCATCTCTGTCAATAACCGCTGTATCTCCTCGTATTCAGAGAGAACAGTATGTCAATGTGAAAGGAACTCTCGTCTGCAAAGGAGAAGCCATTGAGAATGCCCGAGTTGAACTGTGGGAGAGAGACTTCCGTCGGTTATTCATGCATTTTCTTCGGTATCACAGTTTCGTTCAGTTTCCCCAGACGATCTCCTCAATGCCGTCAATACCGATATCATGGGAGAATTCCATTTGACCGGCTCCGACAGCGAGGTTTTATGGCCACATTTCTCCTTTGAAATATCAATTCCTTCAGTATCTCGACATCAAACCGTTCCTAGTTGTCAAACATTTTTGCAATTCTAAACCAGTAAGTAATTATTAATATTCTATGCAATTTCTATATTTACTTAGAATTGCCTTCGAGAGACAAAAGTGGATATCAAAGCGAGCAGTGCAGCAGAAGTTGTCGTGGCCCTTCCCGCTATAGAAATGGCTGGACTTCAACAAAATGAGGATGAGGAATGTTTCATCTAGTCCAATGCGATAAAAGTGAATTCAAGCGTGTTTTCTTACAAAATGTTTATTTACTCATCCATTCAATGTTCCGCAACTCCTTGAACAGTTTCCCTGAGGATGTTGAACGTCTGAATCCGTGAGAGATTATAGAGAGTCGATGTTCGCGGTCTTTCCCTCTGATTACTTTGCTCTACTTTTCTGTATACTGACGATATCGTTGAATATTTATGAATTGAATGTTACCATTCTTGCCGTTTTCCTCAACATTCCCTGCGCTGAATTTCTCTACTTTTTCAGATACTGCAATATTTCCTCACATACATGTCTCATTTTGAGGTCAAAAATATCTTGGCCTAAAAGAATCTGCAACATTCTCGTAGCTTTTCGAATATTTTTTACAGTTCGAGCCATATGGTTGTTGTGTTCGGTTTGAGCCATACGATATGTGTTCGTTGGCATAGTATGTAGTAATGATGAAGCCGTTGAAGGCACCGATAATTGTCGTCATTATAGTGACGAAATACCACTGGGAGAGCTATTTACAAGATGATAGCTGATTGCAGTCATTCGTCTTCCGTTGATAAATATTTTCGAACGACAAGTCTGGCTTCCTATGATATTATTTCCGCATTTCACTCCATTAATTCATTTTCCGCATCAGAGATTCGTGTGGTTCTTTGTTTTACTGACCTGGTGTCCATTTCTTTTCTTCTCATTATAGCAACGCTTCTATTTATCATCTCACAAATATTCCAATACGTATCGAGCTAGACGTATATGTTATGATGATTTTATATGAGCGCATATAAATGTCGTAGAAAAAATGTATCCCAAGAACATCATGTCACAAGTTGCCCGTTCAGCGGCCTCGCAGAATATGATTATATGTACTCTCGAACGCAATTTATTTCCACCGTGTCTGTCGTAGAGTGTTGTCTAGTATTGTTCATCGATCTATTATGCATCTTAACTGAGCAGTTATAAATGGAACGCTAATGCGTTTTTGATTGTCTCACTTAAACTTCCGTGCTATTCCGTCTTTTCCTGACATCCGCTCTTGATTCTAGACATATTTCAACTATGAGGTGTAAGAGCAACAATTCAGCTGTGATGAATAATACCTTTGCGTGCATTGACCAACGTTTTCTACTCCCCGTTTATTTTTCTTCTTCACATCACATGTATTCCGCCAAGATATAAGTAAAGCACAAATATTTGTCTCGTACACAATCCCATGAGAGCAAGCATTGCATAATTGACTAATATTTCGATTCGTTTCCTAGAGCAAATGGTCAAATGGCTGCAATGGGTGGAATTTTCATTCACGATCCCCGCTAGTATTAACGTCTGTTTCTTCCTCATTATTCTTTTCAAGACTCCATTTAACTTCAGTTGCAAGTAAGCAAGCATGTTCAAGTCGGTTTATGCCGGTATGTTCAGGATATTCTTGTATTGGGACTCGCTTGGGTTACTATTTCTTACTATTGGGCATGGCTGGATCGTAATATGTCAAATAAGAGCAATCGGACAGTGGAATATCATGAACGGTGCTGCTAAAATAATAAATTACGTTGGATGTACGGTGGAAAATCCAAGCAGAAGTGCACATTTCTGTCGTCTAATTCCATCGAAGCGGTTGTCCATCATATGAGAGAGACAACCGCTCCGAGGGAATTAGACGACAGAAATGTGCACCTGTGCTTGGATTTTCTGCCCTAGTTGGGTGACGACAGCACTGGAAGTGCTGATATCTGTTAGGTACTTTACGGGAAAGTAATTGTGTACTCCAGTGTAATGAATAGAGTGATCATTGTTGTGGTTTCAGAACAATTTTTTGCGCCGCTAATGCTTCATCAGCAAGCGTATTTCTTCTGTGTATTCTCTATGTTTTGTTTGATATGTGAGAGACTTTTTCTCTCCTATTATCCTGAATCCTTGAAGAAGTGGAAAATACGCTTCACATTGATTTCTTCTCTTCTAGTGGTGAGTAGAGTGGACAAAGCAAGTCACTTCGCAAGCGCTTGCGTATTCCAGAGCGGTTGGTCAAAATTACGCAAGCCTTGCGAAAAATGTAAGGCTTGCGAAAGAATGACCGCTTTCGTGAGCGCTTGGGAAAGAATGAACCGCTCTCCGCGCTTACGTAAGCAGAAATGCTTACTTTGTCCACCCTGGTGGTGAGGCTTTTATTCCTATCTCTCAAGCGACGCCTTTTAGATGAGTCTGTCCTGCACATGTACCTATTTTCTGCAGTCAGGCGAGTCTGGAAGGGAGTATTCACCTTCTTATCCTCTTAGGATCGACATTCGGAATAACCGTCATGTTTCACAGTCTGGTGGCGTTTACTACATTCTTGGTGAGGATGATGATAGAGTTTAGAGAAAGTAGAGGTGTTTCAGATTGCAATTATATGTTTTGTTGTAAGCAGGAGAAACTATAAGATATCCTTTGGAAAGGCGTCTCTTAATGCACGTTACAATGTATGTTTATTGCCAAAGTTGGTACTATGTGACTATCAGTGCTATTATAGGTGGATGAAGTTGTTTCCTTAACGAGGATACTACTGCCGCTGTTTCTCATAAACTTCATCGCCAATATGTTCGCCTCTGGGTCCGCATTCGCTCTCATTGATGTCGATTCTTCTGCTATCGATTTTCTCAAAGTACTTTGTCTGGTAGGCACGTCATATCGTATTCGAGTAATACAGTGCAGGTCTGCACGACAAGTGCATATCTCCAACCTTGGTACCTCATATGCACTCACAATATTATAAATCGAAGAGCCAAAAGATTACTTGGTTTGCGCAAGGAACCTCCGGTATTTTCATTAAACAAGTTCGCAGGTTTATTCGCGATGTTTTCAGACAAAAATAACAACGAACGCTGGCACAACAACAGATCAATACTTCAATCAATTAAGGAAGGATTGGCAGTAGCAGATGTATTCTTCAGTGTTTTACATTGAGGCATCTCGTTCATCCGTCTTCCATCGTGCAGGAAATTCAGAAATATTTTTTTAAACTGTAGATAATCAACAATTTGAATACTTTTCGTGCGGTGCTACCATAATTGAGAGAAATGTAAGAAAATAATTTCAGTAATCAAATATAGTTTGCTCACTTCTCAGACCATTTTTGTCCAGTCTATTTAACAGTGCCTTGAAACGATATTTATGTTTTGATCTCGTTAAAGTGTTTGATCGCTCACGTTCAGATTTCTCTATAGTTTCCTGGATATTTTGACGACAACCTTGAATTGTTACGAATTAAATTTTTGCTATTGCTGCCGTTTTCCTGAACATTCCATTCCTCTACAGTGTCAAATACGCTCATTTCCACTACTATTGCAGATCTGTAATATTTTCTGTTTAGAGATATCTATCGTAACTAAAAAGTATCAACACATTCTCGTGAACGTTACAAAAATATTTTACAATTTGGGCTTTTCTATATTCACTAATACTAGTCGGTTAGAAAGTGTAAGACCGTATTGTCGGGGAATATTATAGCCTGATGTCAACTCGAATAATCAGCAATACGAATCCAATATCCCATACGTTCTATAATATCCAAGGCATTATTATTGGACTATTTATAAGAGGCGCTCACAGACAGAGTAATCCTGAATAAAGGTTCAAATGATTCATCTTAGCAATTTCGTTAAAGAAGCCGTCCGGGGAGATTGCGGAGGCACTTCCCGACGGGATAATCAATAACTTTTGTTCCCTGCGTCTATGGAATTCCCACGCTCTCCCATATCGATTATCCCGTCGGGAAGCGCCTCCGCAATTTCCCCGGACGGCTTCTTTAAATATATGGTTTTCAAGTTGAGCTGTACGAGTGACCACGAGTTCGAGTTCGTTGGCACATTTCATATTAATAATGAAGCCGTGGGACTCAACGATAAATGTCGTTATTATAGTGAAGAAATACCATAAGTAGTGCTATTTACAAGGTGATTGCTTAATCATTTGTCTTCCACTGAGAAATGGTTTTGACATATGCGTCAGTTCTGGCTTCCAAGTATATTATTTTCACTTTCTACGAATTAAATTATAGATTTTCCACTTCATTTGGAAGAGATTCGTGCGTAATATGAGATACTATCTCAGTGGAGTGAGATTCTCCGACGAGGCTTGGCACAGCAAAAAATTAACCCTATCTGAAAATTTTGTACCTGACTAAGTCGACCACGCTGAGTTCAAAAATCAACATCCCAATTTCTGAAAATGAGTTTGAGAGGTAGGAAAAATCGGCAAAGTGCGGACTCGAAAAACCTAACTTTTTTCCTAGGCGTCCTAACCCTATAAAAGTATAGTTATTCTTGATCGTCTTGACGAGATAAGACTTTTTGTAATTGGGACCGACCCACGAAACTCAAAATTGACAAAGTTATAGGCATTTGTTTCACAAAAATGGCCATTCTGAGAAAAATCCCCATTAAGGCACACTTTTTTATTGATCCAATCGATTCTCCGAGAAATTCTACGTCTAGGGTGAAATTTTCATCAAAAATCTCATGGACAATAGTCTTCAAAT
>JACMIF010000232.1:28338-43169 GCA_014805445.1 Diplogasteroides magnus | reverse complement strand
TTCCCCCGTCGAGGGAATAGATTTGTACCGATAAACTTTCTTTCTCTATTTGCTCGTTGTTTGTTGTGGGGCAAGGGACATTTACACCACAGACTGACAATAACTGTCATAACATCAATATTACCTGAGCGATTACTCGAGGTAAAACAAATTCTTCTCCCAAAAAAAATCACACCAATTTAGGAGTACTAAAATATAAATCGACCGAATAGTCATTAGCGTACTCCGCATCACCGAGGCACAATATTTAGCAGTTGTCGCATAACCTCACCTGGTGCATTTTGGGCCTAGTTATTCAGTTTTTGGCAAGAACACACATAATGTTAATTTGTGAGGCTGTTGGGGTTAATTGGAGGCTACTGCAACCTCCAAATACCGTAATCCCAACCGTACCTGGAGGTCCTTGTTCAGTTCGTCAATGTTCGCCATCATGCTGCGCACGCATTTCTCCAGAGATCTGCAAACAAATAAGAATGTATTATCAGAGATCTTCTGGAAGAGTGGACAAAGTCAAACCCTTTGTACCAGATCTCAACTTTCGGTACTTGTAGACTAGACTTGTTTCTGTCAGGGATATTATTTACAATTAAAACATTTTAAATATATTATCTTAAACAATCGTCTCTCTCACCTCTTTGTGCCCAGTTCCAGATGGGAGCCGCTCTTCTCGAGCAGTTTCTGAGATGGGGAGAGCGACAACTCGGCCATCATCACGTTAACCTGCAGCAAATACGTTTCACAACCAATCTTTATTTGCAAGTGTCACTCTCATACATTACTCGTCAGGAATGACACCAATTATAATGTTTTACGTGTTAGTTAATCACTACCTTTTTAAGGATCGCTTCGATAGTTTTGATTAGGGTATCAGTAACTACTATAAAGCCGTGCCTACTATAGTATAGCAGCTATTTTATAATGATGAATCCGTTGAATAATATTTAATAACACGAAACCATTGCAAATAGTCGAGACCCTAATCACCACCACGGTGTCTTCCTCAATCGAAACATTATTTGATTAACTCTATCGCAACCCCTCACCAGACGCGAGTTCTTGATGACCAACGGCAGCTCCTCGAACATTGTCTCGAATGTGATGCCCGATGCTTTCACGCTGCAATGAGAGCCTATTATTCGAACCACAAAAGAAACAGCTCTGAGCGTGAGAAATCATCGGATAAATATAATGCATTAAAGACTCATCCTGATATATATTCCTCACAACGAGTCAAAATTACAATAATACTATGCAAATGGCATCTACTGGTATGCCAGCCTTCATGTTAAATGAAACCTTTCACAATTCACATGTAGCTCGTCGTAAGAAAAGGGAATTTGTCGTGAGCAATTCAATCCCGCAACTTCAACGAATCAGACTCATTACATAGAGCAATTAACTGATGCTATGAGCTTCCCCAAGAATTTATCACGCCCATGAACTTCTTGAAAATCCCGAAAATGAGATAAAAAGTCACTTTTCCGGAGTCCAGTCTCCCTGCATGAACAGCTCGATAGCGGGCAGTGAGAGACGGTACACCTTCATTGAGAGCTGACCCTGTCGAGACTTCACTGGGTCTGAAAGATATACTGTAGGTCTGAAACATAGTTCAGCCAGGTTATGATCTCAAAGTTTTCACTGTGTATGCAAAGCATAGGACAAACGGTATAATTATTCATCCCCAGGACGGAAAAGATGTGCGAAGGATACCATGGACAACTGTGCCATAATTGTGAAATGGAAATTTGTGCCGTGATAAAGACGACGAAGACGATGCGTCTAACGGCTACAGTTAGTTACAGTTCAATGGAAATGTGAAGTATGTCTATGAACCCCCATTCGCGTGACTGTTGTAAGTAACGCTAGTTGGCAAGACCAATTCCTACAGTTACCCAATCTACCGTAACCATACGGTTTCTGCAATATCCAGTAATATCGTAACCCAACGTTCCTGCAATATCCAGTATTACCGTAACTCGCTGCTTACCGTAGATGAGCACGACTCCGTCCTGGACACTGCTCTGGTAGTCGAAGAGCGACTCGGCCATATCAGACGAGAAACACGCGCCGAAGGGATGTGCCTGAAGGATTACGGTACGCGGAGGACTACGGTGGCCAAAACACAGCGGTGATCATAGACCGGACTAGTGCACACGTTGTCTTGTTTCTGATTGTGAAGAGACGTTGATTCCCGAATATCACCAAAGTAAAGACAAGATGGGACTATAAATCCAGCGTGAAACTCATCCGCACCTGGTAGAAGCCGACCAGCTCGTAGTCGATGTTCATGTTCCTGCAATGCATTTTTTTGCTTCGGGCGGAAAAGATTGCTATCGTAGCCCAATCTACAGTATGTCAATCGATATCCCCACCTGAACTTCCTGAGCATGTCCAGCATCTCGGCCTGCTTGAGCTCCTCGTGTTGCGCGTTCGCTGCGGCTGAGCCATCATCGTCCATCTGGATCTCGGCACGGGCGGTCTGAAATTAAATATTTTTCATACTGAAATGGAACCGATCTATTTTTACGTATGACCATACGTCATCAATCAATAGTCTGATCTAAATATTAAAATAGTTCACCGTTAAATTACTGTTTTGACACTAATTTTAATTCTCCCACTTTCTGGTCAAGATACCGGAACAAATGATAGCATTCGCTACCGAGATCAGAAGGTATCATACAAGTGTTGCTCGATAAAAATCACAGGTAAATGAAGAAAATCGACACGTTCAACGAAAATGCACTAAAATAAACGTTAAATATGCTCCGACTGTGGATTGAAATGACATGTCAGGAATTCAAATATGACTCACAGTTTCAAAGGTACTCCTCTATAGTGACCCCACCCACCGGTCCCGGGGGTTGGAAATTCACGATACTTCATCCTATCGACCCGCCTTCGATCCCAGTTGGTTCATCGTTTGAACAATGATGGGAATTGGCAAAGCCACTCACGGGGAAGCAGTTGGTGATCTCCAGACGTCCCTCCTCCACGGCAACGAGTCCCGTCAGCAGACCCTGGCATGCCTCACCGGCCACCTTTAATTTTTGAGTAAAGCAAAAATACAACTTATTCATCAATATCCATACGAGATAAATTTGGTACTAAGCTTTGGCTTCAGTAGCACAACAACCAGTGCACTCTCTCATTTGATCCGTTTGTGTGACACAAAAATAACTGGTTGATCACAAGTTGTGATGCCAGGGTCTTGTAACAAATTAATAAAACAATTACCTCCGACATGCCGGCGTACAGCTCGCTGTCCACGTGCTTGACGATCTGCAATTTCGTTAAGTTAAATTATATATTAGTAATTACGTAATAATCATAAGTCTGAAAGCATGTGGGTTCGAGCTCACTCCTACCCAGCATTTGATTCCCCTAACGCTAAAGTGACGAGGCTATCCCGCTATTGACGTTTGGCAGAATAGATCCTTATCCATTCTAGACCCGAAAATTCGAAAGCATAGCCCGCCTTCCATCCCATCCAGTATAACATTTTTCAACTGTGATAATTATTCATAATTGAAATAGTGGGAGTCTTTAACCAGGAAAAGCGACCTTCATGATGACGACGCTGTCGATCTGCACGTAGTTCACATTGGGCGCACTGATGATGGCCTTCATTTTGGCTTGAGGCTGGAAAACTAGGATTTTAAACATTTTTTAAAAATCTTATCGAAAAACGCGTTATTTCAACAAAACCAGCATAAAAATCGATGGCTCGAGGAGCGGACACATTATAGAGGACAATGCCAGCGTGGATACTCAACAACAAATGCAAATTCTAAGTGCAAAGCTATCAAACTTCGAAATTTAGGCAAATTTATGTGTTATCCGTATCTGCGGAAGAGTACGGAAATCGCCTTTTCTGCGGACCTCTCCGTGCATGCGGACGAAGCTCTCGGCGCTAATTCACGGTTTGTCAAGCTAATGGAGCAGATACCCATTGGGAGCGGTTTACTCACCCATGAGTCGTATATCAAGTAAACACAGTTCTGAACATTAAAATAATTTATCGACATCTGCTTTCAACGCCATAATTATGCACCATTACGTCGAGATGTTTTCTTCGTTAGCAAAATCGCCGAATCATTAACAACTTCAAAAAACAAAACTCTACAAAGTACACACAGTTTGTGCATATCTACAGGAATTCCATTAGAGCAATCGCAATCGTATTGAACCACCATAAATTATATCTTTAAACAATATAGCAATTGTTCGATTACTTCTAGACATCACGTCAATTACCGGTTACACGTGTAATAAACTCTTACAAGAACACACACAAAGTTGGCGATAACATACCGCAGAGTCTACAGTAACCTTACAGTAACCCCACAAATACATGTCGTGAAGCAAAATTGCTGAAGGCAATGGGAAGAAGTCATTGAAGGCTTGAGTTAAAGGAGCGAAGGCATTTACAAGAATCACCACCACGGCTGTCAAAGTAGGACCTGATAGCGAAGGGAATCAAACAATCAAAGAATACCAAATGAAATCATCAGAAACATCTTCGCCAATTCGTCCATAAGCACAAGGGATTCAAAAAATTACAATAAAAACAGATTTTGAACCCCTACAAGCAGCACTAAAACTACGTAAGCACACTTTCGCATTTTTTTGAGAACTCGTAGCGTTTTTCATCAACAGTTTCAGCATAAGAAATCATTGTAAAAATAGTTGAATATTTTACAAAAAGGCAGCAGTGGATGAAAAACTGAGAACGTGGAGACATAATCAAGTGAATTTCGCGAAGAAAGCAGAGAGTGAGTGCATAACAGAACGATGATTGAGAAATTACAGAAAGCAAACCTATCACACGACATATTTAGCGCGTTTCTATGCATATAAAGTGAAGCAGCAAATGGGAAAGTGAGCAATTCTTGTGTTAGGGTACATTAAGACTACGGTACAAAATAAACAATCATCAATCATTGACTCTACATGACATAGTAACCGGTAACATGTACAATATATTTTCGTCTAAAATCCTGGGCCAGTAAATTGAGGCTAATGACCGTATGAAAGAAGAAACCGATCAATACTCTTGGCATGATCTACAGTAATCTCAGTTGTCGCGGTGGGACGGCGCACCGGTGCCGGAGTGGGGAATCTTCGACTTCTGCCAGTACTCATCCTTGATGGCGAATCTGAAATTTAACACATTCAAAAATCCCTCAATTAAAAAATTGGCGCTAAAATAAAAAGGACAAAACTCACCCGTCGATTGTGGCCGAGAGATGCTTGGAGGGAATCAGCGTGAAGCTCTTGCCGCCCGAGTCGTACCTGAGCAAATTAACATTCGAATTTCCCGCCTTGTTCCTGACAATCAGGCCTACAGTAGCCTCGAGTGCCTACAGTACTCACTTGAACATCATGGACATCATCGCCTCTGTGATGATCTTCGGGCCTGTGCCGTGGATGCGTGTGCAGGACTCGGAAACCTTAAAAGAATTTCGAAATTGGCGAAAAAAATTCTAATTTACAAATGGGCGGGAACCACAATACCGTACCTGATCCCACTCGTACAGCCCTCTGTACTGGCACTTGTGATCGCGGAAAAGCAGCAAGTGGTGCTTCGAATCCGATTTTGCAAGCTCGGCGAGAACCTGAGAATCAGGGTTTTCGCGGGAAATTCAAATTACGCATTACTGAACCTTGTTGCGTGAGTCAGCTGAGACCGCTCCCGGGTACACGGAGTACTGTAGGGCGTTCGTGATGATGTTGCGGTTGCTCTTGGGCGTGACTTTGGCGAAGAGCTTCAGGGCTGAAATCCAGAAAATTCAATCTTATGCAATGATAACTGCGAGAAATATGAAAAAAAGAAACAATTCACGTGGGATTCAAAATACAATTACCATCATCGTAACCTTGTTCTGAGTCCAACTGAGTATTTTAGCTACCGTATTCGGCGCGTTCGATACCGTATCCCCTACTCACTCGGTTCGGCGCACGACGGCACGACGATCTTTGCCTTGTCGTCCATGTTGCTCTGTCCCCTCGCCCGCAACGTGCCCGAGTTGGACGAGGAAGAACCACCACGAGGAGTGTCCGTCAGTCCCTGTAGGCAAATATTATTATTTTAGAAATTAAATTCAAAAAATAAAAATTGCCCTCCTTGAGAAATAACCTATGCAACGCAGAAGCCCCTGCTGGACTTCCGCAGTCTCTTTTATTAACATTTTTAGCCACAATACTCCCAAAATGTATGACAAGTAATCAATCATCTTCAAGTAAATCATTCATTCTAATCTTAGAACTCGATGCTTCACCGTTGGGCATATTCATTCAGAATTATTTAATACAAATATGTGCCATGAAACAACCGGGTCGAGGTATCAATATAAGGCATTTTTATATTCCAACCTGACTCTTCGTCCTTGCGAATGGTGGTTGACTGCTGCCCCTGCCCACACTCCTGGCCGAGTCCAGACCGAGCTCCTGCAAAGAAAACAATTTAAGGAAAAATATGTACTTTAATATTTAATTGACTAATAAATGTTCTTTAAAATAAAAGGCAACGTTTCAAAATGCTAACCTTCTCCACTTTCCTCCGCTTGTACTCCTCCAGGATCTTCTGTCTGCAAATGATGGTGGTGAATGAAACCAGGTGATGTTGTGTCATAGAGCGGTAATATACGATACACGGTTAACGACCGGGAATCTTCCCTCGTCAAATCAGTGGTAATATAATATAGCATGTACTAATAATAGTAAAATCTAACGATATGGCAAAAATAAAATGATAATAGTACTCCCCACACCATCATATCTCTCCTTCTACCGCATCCTAGTCAACTTCAGTGATCCCACCTTACAATACTCCCATGATATCGTACGTAATCTACAGTATTCCTCATCTACCGTACCTCTGTATCTCCTTCTCCAGTTTCCTCTGTTCTGCCATTGCTTGCTTCGCCTCTTCAGCCGCACGTCTCTCTGCATTTCGCGCCTCGACATTCTCCACCTAAAGGAAATATACGAGATTCAGATTTATCTGAAAATAGATTGTATACCTTCACTACTACACATGCACTAGTCAATTCTATATTTCCACATAATATTTTCACTTATCGCAGAGGATTTCAGCTATGTAGTGCAGAATACAAAGACACCAATAAAAGTAATCAAGCTCCTGCGAGTCATAAAACAGTTGAAATTGAGTTTCACGGCGTCTTCGAAGCGACAATGCTTAGCTAAATGCAATTATCCAGTGCCCCCTATAATAGCAACAAAATTATGCATATCAATAGACCTTCCAACCTTGACGGATATCTCCTCCTTCCTCTTCATCGTCTTCGCCAGAAGGGCCTCCCGTTTCGCCTGTCGACGCTGATCGGCCTGCAAATAACACCTTTATTATGAAAAATTTCGTAGCCAAAGAGTGAGTGAAAGCTGGTCGCAACAAAAATATAAAATCCGAGAACAGATGCAAACACTGGTCACAAGATAACTCTTTTGGTTAAACTAATCATGTAAATGATATCTCACAATCTTGTCGAAGTCCTGTGCTGCGGCGTCATCTTCGACCACGAATCCGGCGCCCGGTCCAGTGGCAGCCGGCGATTCCGTGCCATTGGGAGCCTATAAACAATACTTGATTTTCAGAAGATGTTGCTGTTGCTTGCGCTCATTGTCAGTACATACAATGAAGATTAAAGACGATCATAGGAGCCAATAAGAAATGCTTCATTATCAAAAGCCGCTCTTACTCCCCCCCCCTGGTTCTATTTTTAGAGCTAAATAAATAAGAAAGAAGTTAGCACATTTTCAAAAAAAGGCATGCTAACCCCACTCAATTGCTGTCGCATCGTGCACATTTAAACTAGTGCATTGTCATAAATGCGATGATACAACGATATTGGTCCAAGAAAACTTTAAAATATAAATGAATACATTTGGGGAAGGAATGATTAGGGCGGTGGTCTGCGCACGTGTTGCTCTCTTGATTGTCTCTGTCTGTCTCGTTGGTCGTCATACAAGTGCAAATGGGTCGTCTACGTGTCTATTCTCTCCCTCCTCTGCTACCTCGTCCCTGTACAAACCCTCTCATCCCAGTCTACTCATTCTGCAGCGTGTGTGCACTTTCACAACTAATACCTCATTCTCCTGCATCTCCGACTTCATCATCCTCGCCGAGGGATCACGTGGTGGACCTTCTGATTCCGAGCCTCCTGTAATCAATACGGTATCTACAGCGTCTATTCGAATTCTGAAGTGGAATACAGTAATGCTACAGAAACAAACAATAAGAAACAGCAACAATACGCAGGCATGCCATTTCCCATGCCCACACCCAAATCCAAATAGCGAATGCCAAATCAAAGCACCCAAACCAATCACCTGTGAGTCTGGATGATTGAGTGGACGTGACACTGGCCGGTGTTTCCTCCCTCGACCTCGATCCCCTCGATGCAGTAGATGCAGTGAGCGCGGCCGGTGGCTGTTGCTGCAATACAGTCATGTTGACACAGTTCGCAGCACTCAAGAAGGGGACTTTCCCAAAATGGTAAAGGCCATCATTAACCCTAAGACTTCAGATTCTGGCGCATTTCACTAACTTTTCGTGCTTATGGACGGCGAAGACGATTGAAAACATTAACCTCCGCCAATATATAAAAGACTATTGAAACATAGAAGTGATATCAATTAGAAAAGCCAGAGAATTATCAAACAACCAAACACAGTTGTTCTGTTCCCCGCGGAAATATCATAAGAATAACTCCAATTATTTTCCGCTCGGTGCATCAATTACGTGGGTAATATTAACCTCACAATTCCATCAACCTCTCCCTGTCTCACCAGAGGTTCTCCATAAATGTCACAAATGCACGCGCGTCTCACATATCTTCGACACTCTCTCAACATCTGCCATTGTCTCACACCCATAGGACTCATGATTGACTTCGATTAATCTCTGATCAAATCTCGATAGTCACCGTCAATACTAACCCGACTCCCCGTCTCAAACATGTGCGATGCACTCACATCTTCAGCAGTGGGCACGTTATCCGGTTGATTGACCAGATCGAGTTCGCTCTTGATGAACGTCTGGTTCTCCCATGTACCACGCGCCGGCCGCTGACCGGATGCACCCTGAATGAGGGGATACTGTAATCGATTGGAATACAGTAGTCCACAAAGATCAGTTGTATTATAATACAACAATGTGGGCGATTTTAGTGCTTGTTAATCCGGAAAATCAATCAATAGTACCTGTCTGTATGTGAGTCCCCAGTTGGTCAGGTTCCTGTTCAGCTCCAATGGTGGATCAAGTCGGGAAGGCGTACCCTGTAACGCACCAATCACTGTTATGCCGTCTTCCATTCCTCGACCACCGTAATCCACAAGCGTACGGTGGTCATACCGTGTCGTATACTGTGTCGCATCAGTGAATACCATTTGTCAAACTACGACAAATGCTGCACAATTACAAATGTTGTAACGGCCAGTAGCAATTCCTTACGAACGTCATCCACCCCATACAGTAAATTCCTAAGCGTTGACTACAATAATCCCTAACGCTCACCGAATTCTGGTGCAGCCTGAAGCCGTCGGCGGCAGCCTGTAAAAAAATACAATGAAAAAGCGAAATAAAGATATGGTGTAATGCTATCCTTGGTGCGCTTGCATGGTGAGTTATCTCAAACGTCGACTTCACCTGTTGTTGTTGCTGCAACTGCTGCAATGCCTCCTCGTACTGCGGTGGAGGAGCGATGCCAGAGGAGGAGAACGAGTGCTGCACCGGCTGCAAAGGATGCATTCTGTCCAGTGACCATCATTCAATTTCATTTTAAATTAAAGCTGACTTCACCACACAACTGACAAGCAAATGCATTTGTCAATATAAAATGTGCTTGCTACATATTAGGTTGGCAAGAATTGAATGTCCGAATTTTTCCACGTGCTGTAAAACTGCGAAGACTGATTTCAAGTACCTGTCATCTATTCCATAGTGGACTAATAGTCTGCACCTACTTACCCTACTTGAGTCGTGACGTCACTCCTTCGGATGACGTCACAGCAGTCTATTGACCAAAAAACGTAGATTTTCCTAGAAAAAACATAACTTCGCGGAAAACGGCGTGAAAATTAAAGTTAGATATTCTACAGATAGGCGTCGGGCTACACTATAATTTAGTGACTTTAGATCTTCCATCGCCAATCTAGCGAAAAGTTAGGTGAGAAAAATCGAAATATGTCCATTTTGGCTCTTCCCAAGATCGGTTTTTCTCCTATATCTTGTGTCAGACAGCGAATGAAGCGCTCCAAATTCAACAAAAATTTTCACCTATTTTTATGCACATTCCTGCCAGGTTTGGTGGCTCTAGCTTCAAAACCGGCGAAAATCGATTTTTCGAGCTAACTTTTCGGTGGGTTGTCGATGGAAGCTCTAACACCGCTCCGTTGTAGTGTGAACCGACCTATACATTGAATACCTAACATTAATATTCCTACAATTCCCCGAGAAGTTACGGCCACGTAAATCATATCCCGTTTTCAACTGGTGTTGGTCAATCGACTGCTGTGACGTCATCAGAAGGAGTGTCGTCACGGCTCAAGTAGGGTAAGTAGGTGCAGACTATTAGTCCACTATGGTATAGATGACAGGTACTTGAAATCAGTCTTCGCAGTTTTACAGCACGTGGAAAAATTCGGACATTCAATTCTTGCCAACCTAATACAAGGTACGGATACAAACGATTTTTAACTATAAATTCTCCAATCAACTTGTGATTCATCTAACTGCTAAATACAAAGAAACGTTCTCGGAACGGTGATGTCTACGTGCCCATGAATACAATCCATAACAAAACAAAGTATATCCTACTTGCTGCAGGGGTCCTGCCGATGGTGGTCGAGGCGGCATTGGCTGCAATACAAAAAATATTGTTTTAAAAGTGGGTAGCGTGGGCTAAACAATTGGTGCAATTTTCCATCAGTCCCGCCTCACCTGCTGTCACGACTACAGGAGTTGCAAATAATTTCTTTATTTAGTTAATCCCTTCCTTTGTTTTCCTGCCCTCGAAACTCGTCTCATGTGCGGTGTCAAACGTCACCCTCCCCCACCTGCTGCAGTTGTTGCACGGGCAGCTGCGTGTGCTGTGAGAAGGCCGCGTGGGCAGATTGGTGCATCTGCAAAGGAATAAGGTTGGAGATGAGGACGCTGATTCATAAAATAGAGAATCATTTTAAAACTGAATTACGAAAGAATAAAACAAATGAAAAATATAACCATGGGCGAAATTCCGTACTGCTGCATCGGCTGCTGTTGCTGCATGAACTGCGGTTGCTGAAAAAGCAAAGAAAATAAAATATAGTTTTCCTGACACGTGTGTGCTATATTGAACTGTTGATGGTGAGCTCAACAATTTGACATAATCATGACTTCCAGATATGTTTCACAGCAACTACAAGTGTTCAAAGACTAAATTAAATCGTTGAATCACCAAATCTTATTTCACTAAATTTAGTCTTGAAAATGTACTGGATATGACATCACCGTATTCATAAATGCCACACCACTTCCAGATTCGACAACACTTGATTACGGTGCTCACCTGTCCATACGCCTGCTGCTGCACGTACTGCGGCTGCTGCTGCATCTGCTGCTGGTGGTAGCCGCCCGGCTGCATCGTGTAGTAGCCCTGCAGAGGTGGATCACGGTAATCGAATTGACATACGATAATTAAGGAAGAGATAGTAAACGAAAGTACAGTAGTCTCGCCGAAATTCAACGTGCGGCAACGGATATTATTTTAGATTGCTATCATAATATATTAAAACGTCAAGATGTCAACGATTCTGCTGACAGCTTCAGAATGTATTCTTATCTGTGCACCTCAATCTCACCGGTTTCATCAACAGTCTCCTCATTAGGTGAAATCCTTTTCGCGGTCTGTTGCTCTTATTTTCATAGCCAAGATTGATTGAATTCGGTGTCATTGCATCCCAATTGCGATTGTCATTGACAATTGTCCGTGGTTTTGGCTCATTTGACATTGACATTGCATCCCAATTGCTATTGACCGTTGCTCTTTGTGTAACTCCGTCAATATCCCCAAACTCCCTGCTCGAGAATGTCATGCTTGAACGACGGTGTGTTGTGTAACGGAACGCGTTCTTAAGAGGGGTTACTGTAGCATGACGAGATTACTTCAGTAGCAGTATAATTGCTATTCATTTCTTGAAATCATTTGAGAGGGAACAGGGCGTCAAATCAGCAGTAAACCGAGCTCAAGCTCGTATATAGCATAGCGTGTGCTAGAAATAGCTGAGTCATCGATGCTCTTTCAGCATTAGTATCCAACCCTTGCATTGCTCCTTACATTCGCTCGTTGAAGCACAGATCACAATGCTATGCTCGAATACTCGACCGGGTAGACAAAGATAAAGCCAGAATATCATCAGCCCTTAGATTACAATGTGCACATTCGGATCAAGCAGACAGCGTGATAAAGCGGCCAGTGTGTTCATATATCATTTGAATGATATCCAACATTTTTTGACACCATACACACAGCGTGTGCAGCACCTGTCTATGCAGCAAGCATACTGTAAGAAAAACGTGTATGCCAACAGGGCAATCAATCAATCCAGCACTATTGTACGCCCATTGTAACCCTATCTCAAATCAAAGCAACACATCATTAATAAGCCGATTTTGAAAATAGCGTATCATGAGTATCGTCACTGAGCACGTATCATGAGCAACCACTACCGTCAAACCATCGAATTCTGAGCGACCTATACAAGTATCGTAACATGCCATCCATAGGTCTTGCCAATCGAAAAATTCCGTATCCCTAGCCATAAATCAATAAATCACTACCGTATACCCACCGAATTCTGTCCACCCTGTCCCATTGGTCCCGCACTCAGTGGCTGCCCATACGCGTCGTAAGATGGATGTTGTCCGGGCTGAAAAATTGGACTCACATATTTATTGGTTCACAATATTCAATTTAGTTTTCAGTGCGAAAATAGAAAACGCAACTTCTATGTTTCAACCACGCCATTTAAGAAGATAATAAGAACAATGTTAGTAATTCGCCCATGAATCTTTCTCACAGAAACGTGTCAATTATTTCACCATAATGAAACTAATGCCCATGTGAAAGTTGTTTCTAATTCTTTTCAGTACCTGATTGGGCAGGTAGTTGAGTACTCCATTGGATAGCGACGATCGCATGGCGGGGAACTGAATAACACGTAATAAAGTCTGCAAAAAGAAAGAAAAAACAATGCCCGATCTCATTTATGATCCAGTGAGTCCTTAAAGGGAAGGAGAGCAATTAGACCCAGCAGAAATAGCTATATTTAATCATACTGTAATCATGGAGTACAGCTGATTCAAATATTATAGATAATTACCGTATTCCCGTCCCATCAATAAAACCGTATTCCCATCCCATCAATAAAAAGACTAAAATCAATCGATAGCGTACCTGCGACTGCTGCTCGTATCCACCGTACATCGACTGCTGCTGTGGTTGCTGTTGCTGCGCGCCCGTAAAGTAGAACTCGTTCTGAGTGGATGCACCGGTGTAGGGCTGTATTACGGTATTTATTCATATGTTTTTTCCTCATTTTTACTAGGATACTATGCAATTCGTGTCTATCAGTCACTGCATGTCAGAAAACATTTCATTGGAAGCAGAAACACAACTTCACCCGTTTTGGAAAACAATGCAAGTAGATGGACGTGCATCTCACCTGTGCATAGTTCCCGCCACTCTGACTGAATGGACGAGCAGAGGAGGGAGCGGTGACATCTGAACATATTATAAAAAAAAGTTTTTTTTAAATCCTGATTAATCAAAACAGTCAAACACGCCAGTAAGAAATATGCCACATCAATACTATTTTACATTATCATGATTGTATCGGTGTTCCGATGGAAGGGAGTATCATACAAAACAAATAGACAATGTACGCTCTCGAACTAATGTGCATAGACTAATCATCGATCCACTATGCCCAGAACAAAACCCCTTGACCACCGTCTCACCATGGTAGATGCTTGGTTGACTGGTCGCTCTGGCCATCCTCTCTCCTTCCCGCTCCGCTGTCATCTGGTCCACCTGACAATGATACATACACCGTTTAAGCTACAATGTAGGGAAACTGGGAGGGTGACATTAGCACAACCGACATTAGCACAACTTTTTGGTCTGCAGTGCCCACCCCTCCGATGACAGCGCCCTCCACTCCAACGGTTTTCAGACGACATTAGCACAACTTTTTCATGTTGCTGGAAAATGCTATCGATTATTATTAGTGCTAATGTCGGCGCAAATTAGTCTCCCCAAAAAGTTGTGCTAATGTCGGTTGTGCTAATGTCACCCTCCCGGGAAACTAGGGAGAAATAGGCTTCAACGAATCGACAAAAGGGATCATAGTTCAAATACCACCCCGAAAACCGCGTACCCAACCCCGCGCCGGGTGACCGTAACAGCAATTCAATTTACCCAACCCCGCATTGACCCTTTAAAATGTTTGTACCCAACCCCGCTCCGACCCTTCCCGCATGACTTTTTGAACTATGAAAGGGATGTACGAAATTTCTTAACCGGCATTTTGAGCCCGACATTTTTGAACCAGGCATGATTCTCATATCTCTGTTGTGGTTGGATATATTTCTCAACTGGGTATTAAACCTATGCTACTCCTAGTAACAATTATCCACATCATTGATGGGACATAGGTTCAACTAAAATGCTTATATGAGAATCATGTCGGGTTCAAAAATGTCGTACATCCGACAATGTCAATGTCAATGTCGTACATCCCATGTGCACTACGTCAGACGTATCCTAATG
>JACMIF010000232.1:0-17462 GCA_014805445.1 Diplogasteroides magnus | reverse complement strand
G
The DNA here is from genome assembly GCA_014805445.1 of Diplogasteroides magnus. Lineage (NCBI taxonomy): Eukaryota > Metazoa > Nematoda > Chromadorea > Rhabditida > Diplogasteroididae > Diplogasteroides > Diplogasteroides magnus. The sequence continues at coordinate 17,461 of JACMIF010000232.1, read as the reverse complement.
AGAAAAATGATATGACAGCATGACACCTTGTTTTCTTAACGGAACTCGATAGAGGGAGTCGAGACAAGCATATCATTCCCCTGACACTTTTTCTGAAATTGCCTGCATCATGGTGCAAAAGACGTTTGTATCCGGCGGGATTTGAACCAGCAACCTTTTGCCTACTAATTTTGACGAAGTCTACTCACTTTGACCAAAATTTAGAAGTCGTTGGGCTCAATATTTTTTGATGAAATTTTCTCCTCAGACGTAGAATTTCATGGACAATCGAATGAAGTAATAAAAAAACGCCAAGTAGGCCAAATATTTTTCATGACAGTCATTTTTCGGAAACAAAAGGCAATAACTTTGTCAGTTTTGAGTTGCACGAGACGGTCCCAACTACAAAAAGTCTTATCTCGTCGAGACGATCAAGAATCACTATAATTTTTATAGGGTTTGGATGCCTAGGAAAAAAGTTAGATTTTCCTAGTCCGCAGTTTGCCGATTTTTCCTACCTCTCAACCTCATTTTCAGACATTGAGATGTTGATTTTTGAACTCAGCGCCCTCGACTTAGTCAGATAGAAAAGTTTGAAGTGGGGTCAATTTTTGACTATGTGCCAAGGGTATCTCACTCCTGTCAGATAGTGTCTGATATGTATCACGCAACTGCCTTAACCCATACATTTCCCTGTCAGCAGTCAAGTGTCGACAAGTAGACATTCTCTATACAAAACAACCATTATGACAGGACTGAACAGTCGAGTGATAGATGTACTTTTCGCGTTGGGAGACATACATGTCTCCCAACGCGAAAAGCTACCGTATCCCATCGATCAACTACCGTGCTCACCTGCAGCAGAGCGCCGTCCTTGAAGATCCTCGCGGAGGCCTGTGCGTAGAGGCTTCCATTGGTCAGTGCCGTCTGCACTGCCACCGACAGACATGTGCGGCTCTGCAAAAAATTCAAATTCGAAATTTCCCACGATTTACCCTCATTCAGCTAAATTTAAAATTTCATCACCCCCTGATCCTACCGTAATGCCCGGAAATCCAATGCAATTTAGTGACCGAATTCCTGAGCAATTGAGAAAAAATTTGTTGGGGGAACGCATGCAGTGCTCCTGTCACATTGTTTCATCGTCGCGCTAATTGACGTTCTATCTGGTCCATATTGTCTATTGACTGTGATCCACAAGTGATTGGAGAAACCAGTTGATTTGGTGTATCTGATGTATGTGTTCTATCCAATGGCAATCCTTGTAGTATCAAACGAAACACTCTTGGTGCATCATTTATGCTACAATCTACGCTACGCAATATCGTGTGCTATTTGACTCGTAATCAGTGGTCGTTCTGAATTTTAAACAGGATTAGCGATCAGGACGTCAAGTGTGTGCGGTGCTGTTGGTAGAAGTGACCAACATTTTCCCTACTCCCAGAATCGTCAGGATGATATTCAACCTTTTTCTTACAGTACCCAATTCCTCTGCTCCCGAAGCGATAACCATTTATTGGTCAATTTTGCAATTACCACCCCTCAATCAATTCAGCCCGCTCTTATCCATTGTTGTGGTTTGACTGGGTACATAAACACTTTCCTATTCAGGGCTATGGGGGGCCCAGAGAAGAGGGAGAAAAGCGCCTCACGCAAATAGAGGGGGATACAATGGGGGAACGCAACAGAGACAGAGCAACAGAAATGGGCTTTGAATGAGCCGCTCTCTAAGACTACTACTGCATTGGGCTCAAGAACAAACTGTTAGATGAATAATTGAGCAACCCCAATTGCCACACTAAACGACTTCAGTCGCTATTAACAAAATGAAATCGATTCGATGAGTTACTCTTCAGAATTTGTTTTCCTTAATGAACTTTCACCGAGAAAAACACAGAAAGTAATCCAATTGCGACTAAACCCGAAAACAGACGAGAAGACCCCCCTCCCCATCCCACTGGTACCAGGTGAATTGGGCCAGCTTTAAAATCATTTTGTTTCGATAGGAATAAGCAATAATGTCTTGGTTCTACGGCTCCTAATATCACTTTAAATGGCGCTAAAACAATCACCACACATGTGTTACTTTCTGACTAGTTTGTTTTTGAAAACAGGTTAATATGCGACGCACCTGTTCATCTCTGACCACGACATCTCGCAGCTTGTCGGGCACATCCTTGTCGTAGACCCTTGCTATCAGCCATCGCACGCTCGCTGAGAGCTTCGACTGAATTGAAAATAATTAAATCTTGGCACCGTTCCAAAAATCTACCGATTCCTATAACAACTCCTACCTGATCTACCCACTCTTCCAGGGACAACTCTTCGTCTCCGTTCATGTTACGCTTTGGGCATGCCCAGAGTTGGGAGGAATGGAATGTGGGATAAGAAATGGGGAAGAGTCCTCCTGTGGACCCCTGTTCACGTATGCAGACGACTATGAAACATTGAGCAGTGGGGAAAGAAGAAAAGAAGTCCCCACTACTTGGCACCTCATTCAGACCACAAAAGGGGAAGGAAAGGAATGTGTCCCAGGCAAAGAAATCACAACATCTGTCACGGTACCCAAGCAAAAAGTTTGAACAGATGGCGAAACTACGCAGACGGACACAGGTTGAAAAATTTTAAAATAAGGAAAATAGAAAATGGTACCTCGTAAGCGTTGTAGGAGTTGATGTCCACGATCGGAGGCAGGAAACTCATCTTGTTTCTTTCGTCCTTATTTGATACTCAAGCGCGCTCCGGACGCTGGAGCATCCAGCTTCAAAAATTTAAAATCCGCCCTGATTTGCAGAGAATTAGCTTCGATACGGGCGTCACTGATAAACGAGTACAAGTAATGCGTTCAAATCAAACAGATGAAGGCCGAAACAAGTAATTGAGAAGGAGAAAGAGAGGAAGAGTAGTACTCCACCCAATGATAGAACGTTAAAGGAAGAAACACGAGAGAAGGAGGCAATTTGAGAAATTGCAGCGCCCTTGGAATCACCAAATCAACCTGACGAAAACGGCCACTAAACCGACCAAAGCCGAGGATTTAGATAACGGGAATCAGATGTGACTCGCTCTTTTTCAAAGCAGCTCTAGTATTGGGCGTGCACAATTCTGATCAAAAGTCATAGAATGTAGACAGACAAGAACCAATAGAGTTGTTGAACCGTGGAATAGATTACCCCCTAATGTAGTCATCGCTCCCTCGTGTAATAGTTTTTGTTTATCCTTATCCGGTGTACCATTATAATTATAATTATCCTTTTTAAATTCTTCTCATATGACGGCCTAGTAGTCGTCTTTCTCTCACTCGCATTCAATCGAAATGTCATTTTGTATCATCTAACTCTAGTATACATTCCATGCAGGTGATAAATAAATAAAATAAATAAACAGGACGTCGTGAAACAATAAAAACGATCAAACAATTGCAACAATGCAAAGTAGTAATTACAAAGTTATGAAACTTTCTTGGAACCCGACACTCGAAGCGCGCGAAGCTGAGAATGAACTGCGCCGGGCCAAACTCGAAACGCGCAAGCAGTTTGAATTGGGTAATTGATGGAACGCATATTTGAGTTTGGTCAGAATCATGAGTTTTACCACTTTCAAAGCAACTAATTAATTGTTTCAACACTTTCAAAACAACAGAGCAAAGCTAAGTAAATATTGGGAGTGCACAATTGTTTTGATGATGTTCCTAAATGTATTACAATTTTTTATGAGTTTTCGCAACATGTTTCCTTAGATTTGAGTTGTTGTTGAACAAGCCTCCCATATATCTCAATGTCTTCATGAGCCTTATGATTTTGGAATATTTCAAAATGATTTTTAATGGTTCCAAGTGTCAAAAACATTTGCAAGTGTTATTCATCATCTCTTTCCTCCGGGATTGCATTAATCCATCCAGTTCCTCCTTTTCTGCCCCCTTGAACACCTTTCCCTCTCGCTTTTTCCATTCGAATGTGGTGGCTCAGTACGAGAAAACGAGATCCTGACTTCCAAACCCGGGAGGATAAAATACAACCGTCAATCCCTCCCATTAAATCTCCCCTTACATCCACACAATCATGCCCCTCTCCATGCAAGGTTGGTTGTTAGTTCTTGTAGGGTTTGATATACCGTAGCCTGTCCGATCGTCTTCTAGACTACCGTAATCCTTACAGTAATCCTCCTTCTCGCCGCAGTTCCCCTTCTGGTCTCAGCTGGTGGAGATGTGAAGGACACTTACGGTTTCAAGAAGCACGTCAAGCCTCCACAGCTCCAGGTGCGAGATCAAATTTTAAAAGGTACCGTAATCTCAAAGGATTACGATATCCTCGTGAAGTGAGAAAGGATATGAATACCAATTGTGGCTACAAATCTATTACCCATAGTTGATGCTGCAAGTGGGTTTGTGTCTGATCCCGTTCATATATGCTTCAGCAAGCGCAAATATAGAAAGAATAATAGTTTTCATTGTATTGTCGATCCGAAAAAAAACAATCATTCAATGCAGCGCAAGCATCAGAAACTGCAGTACTAGATAAATCATTGAAACCTCTCATGCTCAGGTCTCCCCGTCGGCCACAGATCGCGAGATGCCAAATGGAAAGGCCTGCACCTTCTGTACTACCGTAGTCGATGGCATCAGGTCGTACGTAAAGGATCATGAGGTGAAGATATTATAGGTTTTTTATTCAAATAGCTTTCAAAACAAGATTATTTATCAGAATCGAAAGATCTTAAAATTTCAGTCATGAAACATAGCCCCAACCGATCGAGATTTTCGCTAACCATTTCCTATTTTCCTTCTCTATCGCTAGCGAAGTAGTCTGGATTTCTCAAGATAAACAATGTCGTTATGAAATTAGTAGAATGTTTTGATTAAAAATAAATTTTAATAGGTAAAACAATTTCAGGGCGACGTTCCCGGCATTCTTGACGCCGTCTGCCAAGAGTACTTCTCCGGTCATTCGGCTGAACTTCTTCTATGTGAGACACTTGTCAAGGAGGAGCTGCCCACGATCATTCAGTACATTGAGCAGGTTGGTCAATTGTTTAGACATTTGCGCTTTACAAATAGAAGTATTGCCAATAGTTCTGCTCCTGCCGATTAAATAAGCCATACGGATATTAGCTCTGTGATAGAGAAATGTCGTTCAGTCGTCACCCACAAACAGTTTTAACAATTTGCTACAAAAATCATATTATTGAAGAAACTCGAACTTTATCATATTTCGCCCCCTTTAGTTATCATTAGTGATTCTAGCAGGTATTCCCTTTATGTAAAGTCGGTGATGCACAACTGAACATCGTAATTCAAGTAAACTAAAAAAAATAATACTCCCTTACTCTTTTACTACGGCGTTCGTCTTTGAAAGATTCACAAATAATTCTTCCAGGGTCTGGACTCGAAGGTCATCTGCGGCACGCTCGGACTGTGCTAAACTTCTTCAGTTTTAATTTTTTGAATCACTTGAATCAGGGACTCTGCAATACTTGTTGATAGCAATTGTTCAAATATGTTTCACGCCGTTTTGATAAAAACGAACGAATTTAATCTCCAATTATTGCTACTCATAGGAGTTCTTATTGAATAGAAGCAATTGACAAATAAACGTGCACACCATTAACATATTGCATCTTATCACGTAATTGTTGGGTAAAAGATGCGAGCTCAATGGAAATTTTCGCCATAATGATAAATTGGACAGATGTGTCACCATTGTCGTCGTTATCACAGCGTAGTGTCAATTTCACCATTGTGGCGCAATTGTCCATGTTCTTCGCTTCTTACACTCGAAAGCGCATCTTCCTTCACCACCCTAAGTTCCAAATACAGGTTTATTATACATTTATGTAACAAGTGCTCAATAGAAGTACTATCTTAAAGTTCCAAAGATTACTGAAGTTTCTGCCGCTGGATCCGAAAGAACAATAATGTACCTATTGCACCGTTCTTATGCGAACTCGGTGATGCTTTTCCAACTCTCCGAAGCCATCTCATGAGCTTTATTCTTTCTTTCGCAAGAGAGGACCGCACAGCAGAGGGAAATGACTGAAAACTGCTTCTGTTGTCCCCTCACATTTCAAACCCGCGTAATGTGCAACGATGCCCTAGGGGAAAGTACTCGAATCTCTCCGTCCATTATGTGTCGTCTTATGGCCTGAAACTGCCTCCTAATACCAAATCTTTGCAGGAATGCACAATCTGCTGTTGCTCCTCTATTCTGAAAAGTCGCGTTTGCGCAATGTCTATTTATGAGCAATGCACTTTGTAGACTGCATCTCTTATAATATCTCCATATTCAAGCACAGTTCAGTCTTCTTTTGACCCGTAGAGAAGTTCTCAGTGTCATAATACTGCTCTTACCTTCTCCTGACGTTGAGAGGATGTCTCGCCATTGCTTGTCCGGATTAAGTGATGTGTGGTGTCTTAAAAATTGTTTTATGGAAAGTAACAAGGTCTTCTTGAAGAAGGTTGAAGAAGAAGAGGGCACCTTTACATTCAACGAGCGATTGATAAAGATTGCATTCAAACGGAACTGCTGCTCTTGCCTATATATTTCCCTGCTGAAACATATTCAGAATCTATAGCGGACATCAAAGAAACGACGAAATAGCAAGAAAACCGAGAGATACAGTAGGATAAAAACCTAACGAGCGTAAATACTGGGTATAGCCGTAGGTATCAGTTCCGTTAGGATGCTAAATATCGCCTTTGGTAATAGATGAATTCCACCCTTCAACTCCCAATTCTGCATGGTTCTTACAAATAGTCATCTTGTGGCTACCTATTATCCTCTTCTGTGCAGTTGTGTCCCATCTCCCAGATCATTACTTCCAAAAGGAACGAGGTAGAATCTTGGCATTTCTGAGTGTGTGACCTTTCAATTCAAATCTGCAACCTTGTCATTCTCCCAGTCTTGGCTGGTTCAAAGTCAAGAGCTCCGTGGATATTTGCGCCATATGGTGAAAAGGGCATCTGTGCCGTTATAATGATGGGCGCAAATTCCCCTATGAAGTTTGAAAAGACTTGTTTGCTTTCAAATCAGTTCTGAATTTACAACGTGAAATGATCCTGGGAATTTTCTGTCAGGACTTGAATGGATCCAGAAAGTCTGCGACTTTTTCTCACATCCCTCATTTCTTAATCGCCCTTATAGAACTGCTTAAAGTTCGTCTCTCCGTTTTCATAGCCATAATATAGGCGTGTGGGAAATTGTTGTGCTCTACATCCGCCCCCACCCTATCATACTAGAGAACATATTATATTGTCGCCATATTCGCTATTTCTAGCTGTTGTCAAATCCGAAATAGTTTTCATCTAAGAGTGTACGATGCACTTCCTCTACTTTCAAGCTATACGAAATCGTGCAAAAACGCATTGTTTTCGTTTCATATTTTCATGTGCTTGGCTGTCAGTCCTCTCTCTTGAGTGGTCGTCTCATTGTCGAGAGAGACAATTGTTTCGAGGAGAGAATGCAAGGCAAAATGAGCCGTTGAGGCATCATATTTCGGCATTTCGTGCGCGAACTATACACCCCCGCCGCCCTTAATTCAGCTCAATTTCGGATCATCTGCGTGTGGCATTTTGGGTCCGGCTCAATTTTCACTTTCTCAGACCGGATCAAATCCGGCTCAAATAGGGCTTCCCTGCAAATTTTGCGCGAACTTCCAAAATGGTTCATGGCATTTTCTAAAATGGCGGATTTTCCATCGCAAATACCTAGATACCTAAATATCGCAAAGCAATCTCTAAATGTGTGGGAGGAGTACAGATGGTGTCATCCTTGGTGGCAAACAGCTTATAAGAGGCGAAGAATGCATCGTGAACAGTTATGAAGCGCATGTACTCTTGAGTCGTTGTCAATTCATTCGCAATTATGGCGAGAAAAGAGAATAAAAAATTATTTAGATATGTAGCAAAAATTGTTATCTTGTATTCCTTTCACCCTGTCGTCATTTCTTTCACCGTTACAATTGCATTCACAACCACGCTGCTTTCATTCATGCGGCGATTCCTTTGTTTTTGGGCGAACAAGGAATCAGTTGAATGCGGAATCGGAATTTTCGAGTACGCATGACAATTTGTTGATGACAGCAGCTGCGAAGTCTTCTGGAGTAGAATGAAGAATATTGCACAGATAGCAGTTGTGCATAAAAAATGATATTTACAGTAGTGAATCTAAGTTTAGTAATTCCGGTGTTCGCAGAATCGAAACCATAATTTTTTATCGAAAACATTCAGCAATTTTTTTGTTGTATTTCCATCTTTATCCTCTCCATTTTGCCGTTATTAGCGAACTCCTACAATATCGTCTTCAGGAAAATTGCATTCGGACCTCTCTGCAAAATTGAGCCATTCTCAATACTTCAGTGTTGTAGTGAACAAACCACACGTGACAGAGCTATGATGCCATGGTGTCAAAAAGAACATTATGACATTTTCCGAAGAGTGAAATGCACTCACAGACAATCACGCAGAGATGACTTCTTGTTGAACAATTTTGCTTCTGAAAGTTGACCAACAAAACAATTAGGCTATTATTTGACCACGTCAAAGAAGCAAATGGTCTAATGATACCAGTGTAGGTGCAAAATAAGGGTTGGACCCTTCAAAAATATTTATTTATATTTTGAATATGATATTAACCAATATTTATACACTGTCAACCTTGAGAGTTTTCTATATATTCACAACAAAATATTTGATTACGGCATGTACCTTTGTATCTCTGTAACCAAAAGAGGCACTGAAGCTCTTGGAATCGTCTACCAATCTGACAACTTGATATCATATACCTAATAGCTCTATGCAACACGTCTGATTCGTTCTCAATAGCACGTATTGAGGATGACTCAATTTTGCAGAGGGTCTGAATGCAATTTTCTTGAAGACGATGATATAGGAATTCGTAAACAACTGCAAAATGGAGAGGAAGGAACAGGAAGTACAAAGGAAAAAAAACATCAGGGTAAGTTCGTTCCATTGGCCAAATAGTTTAGAAAATCGAGTGTTCCCATTATCCATCGGATACCAAATTTGCTAAACTCATTTAAACTTCTGTAGTTGATTTTTGCTTGTCCGACATTTTTATAGCAACGACAATTTTTCCCTTCTTGCAAAATTCGTTGTCACTATAAAGCCCAGTCTATTGTCTACACTGTACCTAACAAAATACCTATGAATCAGAATAGACCCATTTTCCCACATTTGTTCTGTCGCCCAAAACAATTATCCAGAAATAGCGAGATGATGTTATATCGTCACTTTCCCGTCCAGACTTTCCAGGACAGTAATCCATCAAAATCCGAATCTCGTCCTGTTTACAAGTGTTCGGCGGAGGAGGGCCCCCATCAAACCTGTCTGATGTGCGATGCAGGGGGATTGGGCTAGCTGCCTAATTCCGGGATTTTGTTAGGACTATGGCAAATACGATGCAAGCTTGTTTTCGTGAACTGGAACGTGCGCTTTTAGGTCGAAAGTGTGTGGCCTGATCACTTCCTTATCTGATAGGCACATGGTATTTCGCAGATGGGAACTAGAGAAGGGAAAGACGCGCGCGTCATGGACATTTGCGCTATAATGGCAAAGCGGACAAATATGCCATCATTGTTGACATGATGACGGTTCAAATATCAGGAACGTTTGTCTTTCACACATCAATCTAACGCCCATATTTGTTCCGTGCTATCATCGCCTACCTTTATCGACATTAGCTCAAAGTCAGAAGGAAACTAAGTGATTCGATCATTTCCTTATCATTCCCTGATATGATTTCGATCTCTTCTGTGACGTCACAAAGGAATATGGCGCGTCGCTCTAGGTACACCCCCGAACGATGTCTCAGTGCTAATGAACCACAGTTTATAGTTATGTTTTGATTGCAGCCAGCACGCCCACCCATCTGATTTGCGGGGGCGACATGGATATTTGGGCTAAAATGATAAATCAGACCTTTGATCACTCGGCTTATTAGCAACGTAATGGTGGAAAGAATGCTGAGAATTATGGTTATCTGTCCACTTCAACATTGCGGCGCAAACAACCATGACGCCTTTAGCCCCAGTAACACATCTTCTATGTGTCCCCGATCGTTCAATGCAGTTCCATTTTACACCATGTTACGCTTGAGCCGCCAGTTCATGACGCATCGGTGCAATTGATTAGACATAAAGTAAATATCCGGCCATCCTACCTATCAAAGACATCCCGCACAGGTATGAGCAATGACTAGAGTGGACGGCGCATTGGTTAATTGCCTCCCACATACGTGAGAATGCTTTATAATGGCCTTATCATTATCAGATATCAAGCAATCTGATCAATTGAGAGATTGTGTCTACTGATGTTGTTAGTCTTCGAGTCAGAGGAATTTCGCCGAGGTCAACCGTGTCTACCTATATAGCATGTTCGGTTTCACCATGTTTGGCTTGTTTCTCTTCTTACTCTTTTTAGTCTCCTGTTTACCCATTTCCTGATTATGAATCGCTGTGATCGTATATGATCCAGAGATTCCGTCATCACTTGTCCTGTCTCATGCGTATTACTGTAGATGTCAGCGTTCCTTTTCTCGTGCTTGACCTCCCACGTTTTCTGATCCAAACCGTTGAGCTGCTTGCTTAATTAAGTCATTCCTGTTCGCTCAGCGTCCGTCGAAGTAGTTTAAAAGCTATTATTTACCTTTGAGACAACCCGGATACTGGTCATTCAGCCGGTGGTCATCCTTAAAAGCAATTGCTGAAACTTTGCTGCTGCTGCTGCGCCTAATTGTTCATTACTGAAATAACGTGGGAAAACAATAGAGAACAGAGAAGTTAGAGTGGTAGTCGCTCCTCTTTTTGTACATGATTATTCGTCCCTCCTTGCAAAGATAGACAATTGCACCATTCTAATTCGAACTATTTAATACTCTCACGAAAATGAATATCATTTTATATGAAATCACGACTTCTAAACTTCATCATAGTTTTCATTCATTCATCAATGGTTTCTTCTTTCATTATCATGATTTTCGTTTATTTGTTGTGCCTTTTCTGGCACCAGTCTTTGAACGGTCCAATATTTACATATTGTGCTTGGCTATAAAAAGTCTACAATAAGTGGAGGTCACTATTATGAGGACAAGCGAATAATAACAGGCGTATTATATATCCTTGCCCGAAGTTGGTCCGTCATCACGAAATGACACCATTGTCCGCCCTTGTTCATTCACACTCCACTCTCTCCATTATGTAGGATATCGGGGGGACCTCCCACTCATTTGCTTCCTTATTTCAGTCCACCTCCTCCACCTCCTCCTCATTGCGATTCCAGTCTCCAACCCGCTTCCAATATGCCTCGTCTTTTTTGGCTCATGTGATCGTGTCAACTGAGCACTATCAGCTCCAGCCTTTTCGAATACGTTTCACAGTATGGTTGGCAGTTTGGCTAGGTTTTAAGATATGTTTCACCGTGGCTACATATATATGTTTTATAACAGCTGTGAAACATATCCGAAAACCTAGTCAAACTGCCAACCTTATTTCACAGCATTTCTTACTTCTTCATCATACCAGCCATTGTTTCTTCAATTGACGTTTACTTCTTTGGGTAAAATAAATACCATCTCCATGCTTGACATTAGCGGATTTCATATTCGCACATTTTCATCTCTAATCGTAGCTAAAAGTGATGACTGTCCACAGGTAATGACATCAGTTGTGATTGGTATTTATCCTCATCTCTCATCATCCTGGCCTTTCCTCCTCATTCCACTCTTCCGAGCCATCGAAATAAGCGATAATCTGCTTGCTTACAAAGCAGGTACCGTACTTTAGGCTTTTGTCATGGTTTATCGTCATATCTACAGTACTTTCACTTTCCTGCTATTTTCGACTATATGTGGGGGAGGAACCATCGCATTGCTATCTGTGGATAGCGCCTATGACCGATATGAACTGCCATTCTCCTAAATATTAGTGGTTACCTAAAATAACGTGGACACTTTCTCTAGCATTGGACAATGTAATAATAGATATATTAGCTTCTCCACTAGGAACTTCGCATTGCTTGCTGTAGATATTATCCGACTATACGAGATTTGAATGGATCTTCCTCTAAGACGATCCTCTCCATCATTTCCCTCTTTTGTTCAGTCGTATCTGAGCTAAATCCACTATAGCCGGAGGTCCTTGCTGGCTACCTAATATCTCTGGGATTGCCAGCCAATTTTTAGCCCACTTCATTTCCACTCACTCATCATTTCTCAAGCTGAAGATATATTGTGGGACGCCCTCTTCCAGTGTACGATTTGACATGATTCGTGATATTGTTGATTCAACAGTGTTGAATAGTGAAATACACCCATTTTCCATGTCGTTCCTCTCTTTACTGACAATGAGGTTGTCTCCGTTTAGCCCAGATAAATGACCACGGTGTCATGGAGCAATTTCGCCCTGCGTAGGTATGAGTCAGAATTGACATTTTCACATATTTCACATGGCTTCTATTCTTCCGCAATTTATCATAAGCTACAATACCAATATGAATAAGGCAATGGTGGTGATTGGTGAACCAATATGTCTTCCAATCGGTCCTCAAACGCTTCCTCATCTAACCACAAAGGCCCCAGCACCGTTGTCACCCCTTTTGAGCACGTCTTCCGATTATAACGTCGGTACATGAGCACATTAAAGAGTTCCGCACAGACGGTTTTAGCTGATGCGTGGGCCCATTGGTAATACTTTTAAGTATTACCAATGGGATGGGCCCATTGGTAATACTTTTAAGTATTACCAATGGGCCCACATTGGTAATACTTAAAAAGGATGCAATAATCGGTTCATTTTCGTGTAATCGTATAATCGGTAAGCCATCATTTTCTCCCCCAGTTTCACAGTTTCACATATGTTTCTCATCAAGAATATAATGGAACAGTTTCAAAACGAGAGCGCTTTCGTTGCCTTTTTTATACATATTAATACACTCAACTTTGTTAGGGCACACTGTGCACAGCTAATGAACATATCTTGTATTAACGCTGTGCATCAGCCTCCAAAAATTTGAAATGGGTCTCTTTAAATCGGGTCCCCTTTAAACCATTTCCCCACAACCCACTATCGTAAACCTTACCATGGACTTCCTGGACTTACTCCAGCTCAACTATTATGGACACTGACGCATTCACCCAAATGCGCAAATGTCTATGGGACTTTGATGACTTCACCACATTACTCGTGGAGCAGAAACACACAACGCAGTGGACTTTGCGCCGTTGCGGTGAAATGGACAGACGTACACATCATTGTCACTGTTCTCAAAGTGCGCCTGTTTATTGCGAAAATGTCCATGGTTCTCGTGTCTTACACCCTACCCTTCTGCGTTTTGCTCTAGACATTCAGTCCAGAGACCGCAGAAGTCACGTCCTTTCCCAAAACCGCAACGTTAGACTGAATGGGCCTCGTTAGTCGACGCACACGGAGGCGACGTAAGTTTACCTGCCTTCTTGTCATGTTTCAGTTCAATTCGTCATCAGTCGCCTCTCCTGAGCATTCGTCTCTGCCTATTCAGGGGATCCACTGGAGAGAGCAGTGATAATCACGGTTCCGTCCCTTTGATCGTGATTAGAGGACACCTTCATCACCTTGCTCACATTCCCCTCATCTAAGCGGTTGTCTCTCGGTATGTAGAGGAGTACACAGGGGTTAGCATAGTACAGAATGACGAATTGTGATTGAGATCTATCCGAGGTGATGTCTTTTCTGTTTACTGTAGTGCGTGTGCGTGCGAACTCTTAAGCGTGTGGTCGGTTCAAAATGGGAACGTCATAGAGCATTAAGGTCCGTCTGATTTGAGATGGGTGTGTCTGGTCAGGAGGAAGCTGTATGATCACTCTTAAAACTCGATGTTTATCTCTTGTTCATCTCTCAATTCTCGGGCTAAATCTCGAGGTTTCAAGGGGGAAATTACTGCGACTGGTGACTTATAAGAAACTATTACATTGACTGTCTCTTTTAATTTCCCTTGGTACCATGTGCTTTTTACAGTAATAGCGAGCCATCTGGTTTCTTCGACTAATCGGAATTGTTTTTTTCCTGCTACTTATAATGGTTGTGTTGCTATATGCTAAGCCATTAACATATATCGTAACTGTTCTCTGAACCTGGGCAATGTGACTCAGCGCATTCGCCATGTCATACTTTTTACTGTAACTTCACGAAGAACACAGGCGTAGGACAACTCATCCCTGACTCGTGAGCTGTCATCTCATTTGAGAATGTCACTCATGAAGAATCTTTGACTTATAGTGGACTGTCAATCTACTGTACCAGCTCTTTCCTTCTATTTTTGTCTAGACAACCTATTTTGTCTAGACAACGATTTCTTATTTACTTTTTTGTCTAAATGAATGAGCCAATTCTTGTTTCACCATTTCAATCTCTCTGTCTCATTGACGTCACAGATCCTTATGCTCATTGCCTTAAGCGTGATCAAGTAGTGCTAAGCTCGTGAGCGCTCGCCTTATCTCAGAATTCGACTGTTCATGAGGAACAGTTTCTATTAGGAGATACTTCCTACTATCGATATCAACGGTCATGTGACCGAGACACCAAGTGTATTATGTTGTTGTATTCCAAACTGCCTTTCTCGAGTTTGTTTTCCTTATAACGGGAAAAGGTCCGACCTTGTGCTTCCCCCAAAAAACTCGGTCCGTTCTGAACGTGATGTTTCTCTCACCAGATCAGTTCTCTCTCTCATTGTCTAGTGACGAAGCAATGCTGACGCATTCACTTAGCACCATGGCAGCTGATACTTAGTCATTCCGACCATGAACACACATTACGTGGGGCGAACACACTACGATCACATATTTATATTTGGGTCTATAAACCGGGTGAAATAAAGGAGCGACATGGACATTTGTGCTGTACTTGTGAAATGTGCCGATGCTCCACCAATCTCCGGCTCCAGTGTTCATTTTTCCGTAGTGGCGCAAATGTCCGTGGCGTTGCTGCCTTTCACCCATTCCCCCAATCTCTTCATAGCGTCATTGACCGCTATGAAGAGATTGGCCGGTCAACTCTCTTCTTCTACGAGAACAACCCCCAAAGAGATTTATGGGTTCAGAATGATCGAATGCAATATCATATGCAATTAATAGCCTCGAAACAAGTTAACTTTTGTGCCGAAAGACGAGCTAGATGGTTCGGATAATTTATCGCCTCTTCTATTTTCAAGTTTTCCTTCACTTCTCAGTGTCCAATCGCCCATAAATAGTGCTACTTTTCTCGACAAATACACATTTGATGAGCTCATTCGATCTTCTTCCATCATTTTAATCTTTGAGTTCTGACCAATCGTGGTAGTTTCACCAATGAGCTGTTGGTGGAATACCTATAAAATTGTTTGATTTAAAGCTGACAATCGAAGCAGCGTTTGTCTCTATGGTCTCATTGGTACTTCTTCCTCAGTTTCCTTCATTCAAGCGCTCCTCCTGCAGATATTTCCTTATTTGCTACAATATTTGTCTGACACGCTGAACTCAATCAGAAAACTAGAACGAGCGAACTCATTATAGTTTTCAGATTGAAGATTCCCGCAAAAAACAAATTTTGCCATATTGGGATGGGAAAATCCGTAGCACATCTTGGCTTCTAATCAACTTGTTGCATTAGATCTCAACCAACATGTGAAATTCACACGACTAATTTGGTTGCAAAGCTGTTTTCTTTTTTTTCCTAATATCGAAAATGGATATGTACGGAAAATGTTCACTTATTTGTAGAAGGTCGAGCGCAATGACGGAATTCTCATTTTCATCATTGCGTAAGTGCTGTGTGTTTCATCCAGAGTTTCGTTCACGCCCCATTCCCTTATTTCAATCTCAACGAAACCACTCATTTTCGCTATTGGCACGTTTCGAACTTGCTATTACGTCCGATTCAGCTTCGGTACTGTATTCGGTTCTTTGTAATTGTTTCTGAAAAAGCGAATTGTTGCAACTTCTTCTACGGTTAGTTATAAGCAAGAGTGTTGATATATTCAGTTGAGATCAGACCGAAATTCGATCCTTTCCTCAGCTATATCAGTATTTATCTATTCCATACTCATCACCCTTCTTAGTTGCATTATGCATGTCTGAATATGGTACGAAGTGGCGCACAATGACGCACAATGATTGTTATTCCTGTGTCCTCAGTCTCCAATTGCTTAAGACGAAAAAAATCTTGCAGGCATGGTTCATTGCATATAAGACTAGTTGGAAGGAAGTAGCATACTATATTCATTCGCACTTTGTCATCCTATCATCCTTGCATGACGTTGTGTTTTCTCGTTCTGGACACGAAGTGTGTCCGCCCTCCATAGACCGTATTGTGTGACAAATTATTCTGCAATGAATTTCATTGGGTCCTAAGGAGGGAAGAGAAGAAGAAATACATTTGTCATTCGTCGAATTCCCTCGGAGTGGTTGTCCATCAGATGAGAGATACAACAGCCCCGTCGAAGGGCGCATGTGCTTCCACTCCCTACCCTAGTCGTAAGAAAGATCAAGTTTTCGTGTCATATTGTTCGTGTCCCTCTTTCTTGAGCTGTTGTTGTTGAACAATGAGCTACGCTCATTAACAATGAATGTGGGTAAAATGGCCTGTACGGGAAGGTCATTAGAGGTGTATAATTACTAATGCCTCCGGTCTACACAATAGTTCAGGAGCAAGACCCATGACAAAAACGCCTTGTTTGCCAAATATGTGTAGTCATCCGTCCCCAGCAAGCAAACAAACTACGCTCACATATGTTCTATTAGTAATATTTATCATGAAAATGCCACGTACCTTTTCCCAAAAGAAACCACCAGCAAATTTCAATTTTTTTTGTATGTTAAAAACATTGATTGCGCGCTCATTCTTAATATTCTGTAAAAAGTCCGATAATTGTGTTTTGTTTTCTTCTTCGAATTCTTCGTGTAACTTGTATTGTTCTTCTTATTCTCGGGAATGCACTCATCTTTCATCCGAATGACAACCAAATGTCATCTTTTGCAGCAGTCATGTCTCGACCGGGCCTCCTCGTGTTTCTTCTCTTCGCCCTTCTCGCCTCGGCCGTCCAGGCATACGTCATTAGAGATGTGAACATTTTATTATATAATATTTAAACTATATCAAAAAAGATTTTCGAAATAACTACGGTATAATGCAAGGCAATTATAAAATGTCATATTTCAGACCGCCTTCATGCCTTTGTTCAGAAGACAACTGGAAAAGCGATCAAGCATGTGAGTTGATTTTTTTGTAATACTGGGATTGTTTATATGCTTCGAATGGGCTAAATATTAGGTTGGCGCATAAGTAATAGTATGCCCATTTTCACATCGATTATCTTCGTCCAACCTGATATTAGCCACTGCCCATAATTATCATAGAGTCCCCACTAAAGATCTCATTCGTTGCCACCATCATGATCTTCTGCCGTGAAAAAGAGCAGCGGCGCGATTTTTCTAAGTTGGGCGATTTTTCGAACTCGCGC